>CM031239.1:156400368-156631918 GCA_018340775.1 Taxus wallichiana var. yunnanensis
TATGGTTTAATTTAAAAGGTGACTTGGTCAAATTACGACCCATGCAAGGTTTTTGGTTACATTAATTTATTTGGCTAATCATATCTACCGAATTGGCCATTGGAGGAAAATGGCGAATGGGAAGTGAAGTTGATGGGGAAGGCCACTACATGGAACTTGCAAATATTAATTGCATTTAATGTATTCCATGGATCTCGGGAATGGGAGGATTCCTCTAAAAGATACCATGTAGAAACTTGTTTTTCATTTTTATTCTCCCTTGTATGTATTTTGAGCTCTTTCTGCCTCTCCTTGAGTCTTTTCATGTGTTTTCCATTTTTTTATTTCATTAAGATATTTTGGGCAGGAGATAATGGAGGATTTATTAATTTTAACGGTGGGATTTTTGTTTTGTTTCTGGTTGATTGTTAGAGTTATTATTTTGGGTTTTGGAGAAAATAAGCATTTAGGATCTTGCTTTAGAGCTTCAAGGGTATCTCACCAAGTTTAACAGGCATGGCTATATTTCCCCCTATCTAGATATTTCATTGAGAAATAGTTGAATGCATGTTGATTATTAAATACTTTTTATTCCAAAGTGTGCTTTGTTTTTGTGAATCTTACAAATACTTTTACCTTCTAGTTGATACATTGATTCTAAGTGTTTGTATTTTGTTTGGTTGTAATATTATTTTGAAGCTATGGTTTTAACCTTATGTTGAGCGTTTATATCTTCATGTTTTGGTCCTGTTTATGCAAGTGGGTATTAGTTACTGCATATTTTTTGTTTAATCCATTTAATTTCGTATTGCTTACTCACATTTTCATGGTTTTATCTATTTTTTTATGTTTCCTTAATATTAAATTCAAATATTATTAAGCACGATACATCACCATGGTTTTTGTCGATGTAAGATACTATTTTGGGCGAGTCATTATGAATTCTAGACTCACCTATTTTGATTCATTATGATTGTGTCACTTCTTTTGGGTTGCCAATATGGTTGTAGTTGATCTTGGATGGTTTAATTGTTTTGCTATAACTTTTAAAAGAACCCGTATGGGTATATTGTTGATAGTGGATGTGTTTCGGGTCTGTTCGCCTAGAAGAGAGGCTCAATGGATTCATTGTGTTTCCTTGGTTAAATGGGTTTGAATCGAACCCATGCATTTCAACTTAAGGCTATGTGGAAGCATAGCTAAGAAAGCTATAGGGTTGACTGTATCGGTTTTAGCAAGTGAACATGACTCTGAGTCACTATATTGATAAGCTAGAATCAATTCTAGCCAGACTCTGAGACGGGATTTTTTTCACCCAAACCTCTGTGAAGCCAATTTGTAATGTTTGGTCTTGATTTCTTTTATTGTTATAATAATATATTATGGGTGATTGATTAAAGTGATTTTATTCCTTTAGTTGTAATTTTTGGTCTCCACTATGACTTTATACTTTGAATGTTTGGTAAGCTTGTGTTATGTTTAAGGTTAACAGCATGACCTCATACGTAATAGAGCTCTGGAAAAACTTATGATCTAGACTGTTGATTGATACAGTTCAGATTATAGTTGTTCTTGTTAGTTTACTAGTCATGAGACTACTTTTGTTTTAACCCATGAAGTGATCTTTATTTCTCTCCCTATGTATCAACTTGATTAGGATGTTGATAAGAATCTTTGATCTTTCATATTTAATTTGATGGAAATTTTTATTTCAATATTGAGATATTATTTTATAATCTAATTCTTTATTAATAAGTAAGGAGGGGAAAAACTTAGACAATTTGAATTGATTATCATTGAGGATAGTAGAGTTTTAAGCCCAAGTTGATTATGAATAATTGACTGTTCTACTTCATTTCCAAAATTATAGGATGGACTTCTATTAGAACTTGGATGGTTGATTGCCTCATGATTGATATTTTTAAGGTAGAAAATATTGTAGAATGATTCTAATGGACTATGTCATCTTTTTTTATAAATGATATGAAAAGGATTAAAATAGATCATTGTTTTCCTTCTGAATTATTTTGGGATATATATATTGACTTGTAAAAGTTTGAAACTTGTTTGATGGCATTAAAACATTCAGTATATATTCATTGTTTCTTAATTAAACATATAACTTGATATAGGATATATATATATATGCCATATATTCATTGAATTGACCATGTAAATCTATCATTTTTATCTTTCAGATTTAAGGAAGGATTAAATATTTCAAGGAGATAGATTGGATTGTTACATGCATGTTTGTCATGTGAAACATTTATATTTTTTAAAACATTGATTTAATGTACATTTTAACTTGATTATATTGAGAGAAAGTTATTCATGACATTGTAAATGGTCGTTGGCCAATTATATTATCTTGAAATAAATGTTGTTCTTTTTAGACATGAAATTATTGTACTTTAGATCATGTTAAATCATATTATTCTTATGAGATGAAACATGATGTTGTTGATTTCATTCTGTTGTACTTTATTATGATTGTGAAATAAATTGGTCTTTATTAATTAATTGTACTTGTTACATTATTTAAACTACTTTATTAAATGATAGTAATGATAATCATGATTTCATTAATTAATGATTAATTAAATAAGTTATCAAACAATGTTGTTTGGGACAATGGTAAAAGAGTTGTGAAATAAAATACTATTTCTAAGACTTGATTGTAAAAGATAAATTTATTTACTATTTATTACATAGTATAACTAATTAATAATTGATTGACAAATTGTACTTGATATGACACTAGTTAAGTGACATAATGATGGAAAAGTGCATTTTACAACTACTTAAAATCAATAAATAAGATTTAATAATTGGATAAAAAAGCTTAGCGATATCAACACTAATAATTATTCAAAAGTAAACGATTACTTTATTTGACCTTATAAATGAACAACATTATCTAAAAGGACTTAGGATTACTTTATCCTAATAATAAGATGATTAATATAAAATGATACTTAATGAATAAGGTTGTAAAGTGGTACTAAGAGTTTTAAACATGGAATAATATTAAAAAGGTGTTATTAATTATTGTCATCAACCTTATATTTTATTTAAACTTTTGACTTATAAACATCTTACATGTTAAATAGGTATGGACTCTAATTCCCTCCTTTGATCTATACGTACTCTAACCATACTATCTTAGGATGGCTATGGAATGGGTAATATTTACCTTTGATGCAAGTCAAAGAGTAAACATTATCTATCCCATAGGGGTCCTAAGCTAGATCAGTCAACATACTCAAATCGAGAGACGAGATCTAGAATCTAGACCTTCTTAACATGTTAGATTAAACACTAAGATTGTTTAATTATGATCCAGATAACTATGTGGGATAATGATGTGGTGAAGGGAAAAGTTTTGAGTGACTAATGTGTGTCACAAAACTAAGCATGCAAATCATAGCTTGAAATATTTGGCCTAAGTAGTGTACTAGCTGAATTACACTATCAATTCACCAAGTTCCAAAAAAATGGTGTGGAATACCGAATGAAACTCAGAAAACTATTTTCAGGTATACACTGGGAACTACATCAATTCACAAACCTAATTAAAGGTTAACCAAATACATAAAAGTTATGTACACTTGGAATAAGTGAAGATTAATGGGTCGGGTAGATAATCATGAACACTCAAATGAGTGATAAAAGGGGATCGGGTAGATCTAATGGACCTTTACAACTACACATGGTTATGATGTTATCAGATGGATTTAAAACTAGATTACTTGTTGGATTTCTTATTACTAAATTATAAATCATTGAAGGCATGTAATGGGGATTAGGGGTTTGTTTTTAAAAAAAATTCCCTTAATCTAGAGTTGAATAACATTGGGTGTTATATTTTGGTATCAGAGTTATAAGTTTAAAACAACTCTTAGAACACAATGGGTCCTTACACTAACACTAAAATTGTTTCTTGTCTAACAAAACAACATGGTTAGAACAAGAGGAAATGTTGCAAATAATCAACCAAATGGGGATGAGGCTGCCACAACCTAGAAATTGGATGAGATACTTGTTGTAATGCAAGAAACTTGAAATAGAATTGTTGTTTTAGAACAAAAATAATGATTGAGGATGATGACATTGAAAATGAGGAAAATGAATAACCTAAGGGTTAAACATCCAATAAAGTTGCTAATAATAATGAAAACGAACGATACATAATGTTGCAAATCATGATGTTCATACAAAAATAATAAAACACATTTTACAAATAATAATGTTAATATTTCAATATCCAAATGTTGCATATTTGAACTCAAACTAAAAATAAGAAGGCATTTTTGCAGCAAGAAATGTCAAATGATATCAAGTGAATTAGTCCTCCAAAATTTGATGGGACAATGCTTGGGATGGAGTTGAGAACTGGCTCAATGAGATGGAGAAGTATTTCACCATCAAGAAATTTTTGAGAAACTAAGGCAGTTTGGGGAGTGTATCATCTCTCCAACGAGGCTTCCTCATGGTGGGACAATCGGAAGGTAGAATTGGGGTTGATGTAACCAACATCACCTGGGATCAGTTCAAGTTTTACTTTAGGCAACACTAGTTGCCGTTACCACTTTTATTATGATCAAAAGATGTCTTGAATTTCAGAAATTAACTCAGGAAAACTAATTGTAACAAAGTATTGGGAGAGGTTCACTAAGTTTTTAAAATATGTACCTCAATATCAAAGCTGATGAAAAATTTAGAATAAGAAAATTCATCATGGGACTCAACCTTGTCATAGGTGCGGGAAGTGGATGTGCATGGGCCTTCAACTATGGAGGAATTTTTGAAAAATTCATCCAACAAGAGTATAAATTACAGGCTATATCTTCTCACCATGATGATGAAAAAAGAAAAAAAAATTCAGCTCACCATCACCTTTGACACTAAAGAAAACTTGGTGGAAGAAGGTGGGAAATAAAAATAAGAATGGAAAGAAAAGTACAAGTGAAACCTACTGCTAATTATAAGAAAAATGGGATGAATAATACTGTTGGGAATGAAAATTTTTTTGAAAGGAAAGGGCTTATAAGGAGGATGCTTTAAGTGTGGTGGTGATCACTATGCAAAAAAATGTCCTCAATGGAATAAATATAACAACCAAGAACATAAAATACATGTTGCAATAACAAATAGGTAAGCTGAAAAGCAAGCCACACCAATTGAAGTATCGGGTAAGTTGTATGATTTACCTATAACTATTCTTTTTTATACTGGTGCTACTATTGAATGTTTTATTTCCAATAATTAGCTGAAAAATTAAAAATAAAATGGTTATATGAATAACTCATGGACTGTGCAATACGGGAACAATGTTGTTCACACGGTGAACAAATGCCTTTTTGGCGCAACATTAGAGTTGCCTAGTTTTACAACTGAAATAGACCTATATGTAGCACCTTTAGGTTCATATGATGTCATCATAGGCATAAATTGGTTATCACAACATAAATAAATGGTTGACTACTATGAAAAACAAATCAAGTGCTTGGATGACCTACAGAAAACAATAGTCATTCAAGGCATAAAAAGAGACATAATAGTGAGACAAATCTCTACTATGCAACTTAAAAAGGCCAAAAACAAAGGTTGCATGCTTTATGTAGTTAAAATTTCTAATTTCAGTGAAGAAGGAAGCACTTATTTTCTTGATTACCCATTGTTACAAGAATACAACGATGTTTTTCTTGGAGGAGTTACCTGGACTCCCTCCAAGGCATGAATTTGATTTCACAATAGACATTAAACTAAAATAGTTCCTATCTCAAAAGCTTATATCACATGACTACAATATAGATGGTAGAACTTAAGGTGTAATTAAATGAAATTTTTTCCAAAGGACTAATTAGACCAAGTGTCTCCTTGGGGAGCATCGTTCATTTTTGTTAAAAATAAATATGGTACATTAAGGTTATGTATTGATTACCACATGCTAAATAAAGCCACAATAAAGAATAGATATCATTTTCCAAGGATATATGATTTATTTGATCAAATGCATGATGCATCAGTTTATTCTAAAATTGATCTAAGATCAAGATACCATCATAGTTGAGAATCAAAGATGAAGATATACATAAAACAACCTTTAGAACAAGGTATGACCACTATGAGTTCATGGTTTTACCATTTGGACTCACGAATGCACTTGTTGCATTCATGAATTTAATGAACAATATATTCCAAGAATACTTAGATAATTTTGTGTTGGTTTTCTTGGATGACATTTTGATCTACTCCAAAAACATTGATGAGCATAATGAGCACTTAAGAATAGTGTTGGACATACTTAGAAAAAAAAACTATATGGAAAAATTTCTAAGTGTTCCTTCTATCAAAATGAGGTGTAATACCTTGACACATCATAAATAAAGAAGGGATATTTGTAGATCCATCAAAAATCAAGGCAATAACAAATGGCTAGCACCAAAGAACATTCATGAAGTTAGAAGCTTCATGGGGTTGATGGATACTATAGAAAATTTGTAAAAGACTTTTCTAGAGTTTTTGCTCCAATAACATCTCTAGAAAAAGGATAAGAAATTTGTATGGTCTGAAAAATGTGAGAATGCATTTAATTTTCTGAAAGAGAAATTAACTACAACACCAATTTTGAAGGTTTGGACCCCACGAAAGCTTCACCATGGTAAAAATGTCCTCTGGTGAAGGTTTGGGTGGAATTCTTCTCCAAAATGACCATGTGATAGCATATGAGAGAAGAAAATTAAAGGTACATGAGCTGAAATTATGCTCCCCATGATCTAGAGCTTGTTTCCATAGTGCACACACTCCAATTTTGGAGGCATTATTTGTTAGGAAACCCTTTGAATAAAAAACAGACCATTTGGGGCTGAAGTACATCTTCACATAGCCCAACTTAAATGCAAGACAACAAAGATGGCTTGAATTCTTATCTCAATATGATTTTGATATAAGCTACATAAAGGGTAAAGAAAATAGAGTGACATATGCACTAAGTCATCGAAAGCATGTTTCAGTATTTTACCCTTAGAACCCAATTCAAAGATGAGGTAAAGAAGAAAATGATAATTGATCCTTATTATTAACATGTTAAGGATTATTTAACAGTGGAATCCTAATGAAAAAAGGTATGAAGGATTCAAATTTGACAATGAGGGAATCTTGAAATATGAAGGTAGAGTCTATGTACCTTTGAGAAATGACTTAAGGGTTAAAGTTATGAAATAATTTCATGATTCACCATACTCTGGGCATCTTGGAGTAACTAAAATGCTTTTATGTAAAACAACAATATTTTTGGAAAGGAATGAAAAAGACATGATAAACTATGTTTCTCACTATTTGGAATGTCGTGTTAAAGTTGAGCATTTACACCTTGTTGGTCTATTGTATCCACACAACATTTTGATTATAAATGGAAAGTTATAAGCATGGATTTTGTGTAGGGGATACCTATGTCAAAAATAAACATGACATGATACTTTTTTTGTGGACAAGTTAATGAAAGTAGCTCATTTTATACCAAGAAATATGAAAGATGATTCTCCCATGCTTGCAAGAAGGTTCATGCATGAAATTTTTAGATTACACGGAGTTTCAAAGTTAATAATTTTAGATAGGGATCCATGAATGACATCTAGATTTTGGAAAACTTTGAATTCATCCTTTAGGGACAAAGCTGAATTTTAGTTCAGCATACCATCCAAAAACAATAGATGGATAAACTAAAGGGTCAACCAAGTTATGGAGGATATGCTCAGGATGTACTACATGGATCAACAATACAAGTGGGAAGAATACCTTCCATTGGTTGATTTTTCATACAATAACACCTACCATGCATCACTTGAAAATGGATCCTTTTGAAGCATTGTATGGAAGAAGGTGTAGAACACCCATTAGTTGGGATAGTACGGAAGATAGAGTGTTAGTGGGCCCTAAAATGTTAACTGGAAATGGAAAGGAAAGTGAAGCTCATCCATGAGTGATTGAAAGAAGTTGCTAATAGGAAGAAGAGCTACGTAGATCTGAAATGAATAAATAGGAAATTTGAAATGGGAGACAAAGTATTCTTAAGGGTTAAGCCCAAAAAGAGTTCTATAACATTTGAAAGGTTCCAAGTTATCACCAAGATATGTTGGACCTTTTGAAGTTTTGGAAATCATAAGTCTTGGTAGCATATCATTTGGCATTACCTCCTCCCACATTGTCTAAAATGCATGATGTTTTTCATATTTCCTTTCTTAAGAAGTATGTTTTAGATGTATCACATGTACTTAATTAGAACAATTTTGCAGGTTCAGGATCTGAGAATTGTGGTAGTTGAACCAATCAAATTTTAGAAACTCACATATTGCACTTGAGAAATAGAGAAGTTCACAATGCAAGGTCCAATGGGACCAATATTTAGAAGAAAGTGCAACTTTGGGAGGATCTTGAAGAGATGAAAACAATGTTTCCTTATTATTTTAGTTCTTAAAACTGATATATTTTTTAATTTGATAAGTTACATTTGATACAATTTCATTTATTTAAGTGTTGAAATGACAAAATTTTCAAATTTTAGACAAAACAACAAAAATGGGTGTTTCATAAGGTTATTACAACCAATAAATAGATGGAAAATAAAATTGAAAATATAGAAAATTTCTTATTAGGATGAAAATGCATGACTTTTTTTCCTTTTTATATGATATAAATTTATTGTGGTTTATTTTGTTTCTATTAGTAAGTAAAAAATCATCGGGATGATGATTCATTAAGGGGGAAATATGTCACATCCCACATTTTCATTTCATGATTGTCAAGATGGGTTAATAATGTAACGTGATTCATGAAGGTTTGGGAGAAAAGTGTTACTCATCTAGAATACAGCACTAGGTGTACACACGTTTACCCTGAAAAGGATAAACATGCTTACGCGTAGTTGCGAAGCTGACCACATAACATTTCTAGCCACCAAGCACTCACAAGTTGTGTTACATTATCATCCTATTTTGTGCTTGTGTGTTGAGTTGTAATCTTGTTGAGTTTGATGATTCCATGTTTAGATGCCTTGTTGTTTCTATACATTCTATTGATAATGTAACTTTAATTTCTTGTTGGAAGTAACAATTAGCATGTATGGTTGAAGTTATTCATGGTTTCAATATATTATTTCATTATGTGGAAATGATGATGATTGTTAAATGATAAAATCTTTTGAAATTAGTGATCATTGATTAAAAAATGAGAAAGGACCTTCTAACGAGAACAAGTAAAAGTTGGTCTTGATTAAGTGCATGTATAAGTATCTTAATGATACAAAATTTTATGGAATAAGTTACTTATTTTAACTACTTTTTATTATGATCATAAAGTGTTATTATGATAATTGATTACATGGATTTAACACTTTAAATTGGATCAATCAATACATTATTTGCATGATCATACTAACCATTTTTCCATGATGGCATTATTAGTTTTATAACTTGATAAGATGCCCTTGGCTAGGAAAGCATGAGTATGAATGGGAAAGGAAACTATGCACCGGTTTAATTTTGATAAATGATTAAGTTCTATGATGTATGGATTTGATCACATTTATATGTTTATAATTATTAGAATTATACCATTAACAATGTTAAGGCCTTAAGATTTGTTTTATTGATTAAATCAATCAATTATTATAGTTAAAATATTGGCATTGGTTGTGTTTTTAATATTTAAATTCAACTAAGTGTCGAATGTTCTTTTGTATGGTTTAATTAAAAAGGTGACTTGGTCGAATTACGACCCATGTAAGTATTGTTTTATTAATTTCTCGACCAATTCTATCCACCAGTTGGTCATTGGAGGGAAAATGGTAAGTGGGAAGTGAAGTTGATGGGGAAGGCCACTATGTGAAACATGTAAATATTAATTACATTTAATGTATTCCATGGATCTCAAGGAATGGGAGGCTTCCTCCAAAAGCTACCATGCAAAAACTTGTTTTTCATTTTTATTCTCCCTTGCATGCATTTTGAGCTCTTTCTGCCTCTCCTTCGAGCTATTGCATGTGTTTTCCATTTTGTTAGTTCATTGAGATATTTTGGGAAGGTGATAATGGAGGATTTAATAGTTTAAAAAATTAGAGAATTTGGGTTATTTCTAGTTGATCATTTAAGTTATTCTTTTGGGTTTTTGGAGAAGAAAATTGAGGGATCTTGCTGGGAGCTTCAAGGTTATCTCATCGAGTTTAACAAACATGGATATATTTCCCCCTATCTAGATTTTTTTTGGAAATAGTTGAATGCATGTTGACTATTAAATGCTTCTTATTCCAAATTGTGTGCTTCATTTTATTGAATCTAACCCATACTTTATACCTTGGTTTGATACAAGTTCTGGTGTTCATATTTTATGTTTGGGTGTAATATTATTTTTAAATATTGTGGTTTTAACCTTATGTTGAGTGTTGAGGTCTTCATGTTTTGGTCTTATTTATGTGAGTGGGTATTGGTTACCTACACTCTTGATTTAATTCATTTAAGGACGTCTTGTTATTCACATTTTCATGGGTTTTAGATATTTAAGGATGTTCCTTAATATTGGTTATTAAGATCTTATTAAGCTCAATGATGACGGTTTTTATGAAGTAAGGGACATGTTTTGGGATCATTATGAATTCCAGACTTGACCTATTTTGAGTCATTACAACTTTGTCACTTCTTTTGGGTTGTCATTATGGACGTAGTTGCTTGGATTGTGTATTTATTTTGTTATAACATTTAAATGAATCCATATGGGTATATTGTTGATAGTGGTGTTGTGTTTTGGGTCATTCCATTATTGTATATTAGCTCATGATTCCGAGTCATTGTTTTTCCTTTCTTAAATGGGTTCAATCAAACCCAAACATTTTGAATTAAGAATATTTGGAAGCATAGCTAAGAAATTTATAGGGTTGATTGTATCGTTTTCAAGTGAACGTGACTCGAGTCACTATATTGATAAGCTAGGCTTTAATTCGAAACCAGAAATCTTATAATGGAATTTTGTTTACCCAAACCTATTGTTGAGCCAATTTGAAATTTCAGTCTTGATTTATTTTATTGTTTATAATAATATATTATGGGTGACTGATTAAAGTGAATGTATTCCTTTACTTGTAAATTTTGGTCTCCATTATGAATTTATACCTTAAATGTTAGTAAGTTTGTTTATGTTTAAGGTTAAGATCATGAACTCATATGTAATAGAGATCTGGAAATTTATGATCTAGACTGATGATTGTATGATTCACATTATAGTTGTTATTGTCAGGTTTACTAGTCACGAACTGCGTTGTTTTAAGCCACACGAAGTGATCTTTATTTCTCTCACCTGTGTATCAACTTGATTAGGATGTTGATAAGGAAGGTTTGATCTTTTTTGATTTCAATTTGATGGAAATTTTTATTTCAATATTGAGATACTATTTTATAATCTCATTCTTAATTAATAAGGAGGGGGAAAACCTTAGACAAGTTGAATTGATTATCATTGAGGATAGTAGAGTTTTATATTTTTAAGGTTATTGAGAATGATTCTATTGTGTCCATCTTTGTTTATAAATGATATTGGAAAAAGATTAAAATAGATGGTTTTTCCTACTTGAATATTTTAAGGATATATATATTGAATTGTAATAAGTTTGTCACTTGTTGAAAATGGAATTAAAATTTTTTCATCAGATATATATTCAATATTTCTCAATTAAACATCTAGACAAGGATATATATATATATATATATATATATATATATATATATATATATCTAGATGGAGATATATATCATTGAATTGAATTGACATGTAAATATATCATTTTTATCTTTTAGATTTTAGGAAGGATTGAATATTTAAGGAGATATATTGGATTGTTATGTGCATGCTTGTCATGTGAAACATTTAAAATCGATTTGTAAACATTGATTTAAAGTGTACATTTTAAACTTGATTATATTGAGCGGAAGTTATTCATAAGATTGTAACGGCCATTGGCCAATTATATTATCTTGAAATAAATGTTTCTCTTTTACTTTAGATCATGTTAAATCATATTATTTTTATGAGATGAAACGACAATGTTGTTAATTTATTTTGTTGTACTTATTACAATTGTGAAATAAATTGGTTTTTTTAATAATTGGTAAAAGGAGGGTTTTGGCAGGGGCCCTACCCTATTACAATAAAGATCTAGAATACATATATGATAATAAACATTTCAGAATCAAAACTAGATGACACATCAAACTGAAATAAAGCATCCAACATAAAACTAGCCTAAAAATGGTCAAAATATAGTTCAGAACTAGTCTAGAAGCAACAAAAACCAAACAAAGTGTAATAATAGAGATAAATATCTAAAAATAAACACAGGATATAATACTTAATTTCTAAATTTTCCATTGAGGGATCTTATGTTGATCTTATGAGGTTTTTGGGCCCTTTGTGGTCCAATGTTGATTTCCTTCTGTTTATTTTCTTTTCAAAGGTGATTCTTTTTTTTCTCCTCTTTATTTTTTTTCCTATAGTGGTGAAACCTCCTACATCTAGTCTAGAGTGCTAATGATTCTTGAAGGATGAGGCTTCATGAGTCTTACATTTCTCTTTAATGGGAGTTTCTATGAACTCCTCAATACTTAGTTCTCGACATGCCTCTACTTCTTGTTCAATAGTTTCCTCTAGATCTACTTTTCTCTCTTCTTTCTGTTGAGTTTCTTCTTGCATGTGATCTAGGAAAGTCCTTGTGTCTTCATGAGTCGATTCCTTTTACTCATATCTATCCTTTTTTTCTCTTTCCCTTTCTACTCATATTGATCTTTAGGTTCCTCTTGTGTTGTCTCAAACTCACTCACCTTCTCTTCTATTTTGGGTAAAAGAAGCTCCCCTCAAGATTAGTTTGCTCGAAAAAATATCCTTCCTCTTTAGCTTCTTGCTCCAAGGATTATAGAAATGTAAAAGGGTTTTCCTTTTCCACATGTTGGATTGTTTCTGGTTTTATGACCGTTTCCTTTGCTTGCATCCTCTTCTTGATCCTTTGTCTTAGTCATTTTCTCATGTCATCTTTTGGGCTTCTTTGTGGAGCCAACAATAATGGCTTTATTAATTGGATCCAACAATAAATTGGTCTTTGTTAATTAATTGTAATGGATACATTATTTTAAATACTTTAATAAATTATGGTAATGACAATCATGATTTCATTAATTAATAATTAGTTTAAAAAGTTATCAAACAATGTTGTTTGGGATAGCGGTACAAGAGTTGTGAAATACAATACTATTTCTAAGACTTGATTGTAAAAGGATAAATTTATTTATTGTTTATTACATAGTACAACTAATTAATAATTGATTGACAATTAAACTTGATATGACACTAGTTAAGTGACATAATGATGGCAAAATACATTTGTACAACTACTACAAATCAATAAATAAGATTCAAATAATTAGATAAAGCTTAACGGATCAACATTGTAATTATTCACAAGTAAATGATTACTTGATTTGACCTTATCGTAAATGGGATAATAATATATGGAAATACTTAGGATGATTACTTTATCCTAATAAGATGATTAATATAAAATGATACTTAATGACTAAGGTCGTAAAGTGGTACTAAGATTTTAAAACATGGAATAATATTAATAAATGTGTTATTAATTATTGTAATCAACCTTATAGTTTGATTTAAAATATTGACTTATAAACATCTTGCATGTTAAACATGTATTGACTCTAAGTCCCACCTTTTGATCTGAACATACTCTGACCATACCATATTAGGATGGCTATGGGATGGGTAATATTTATCTTTGATGCAAGTCAAAGAATAAACTTTATCTATCCCAATGGGGTCCTAAGATGGATCAGTTAGCATACGTTCAAATCAAGAGACGAGATCTAGAATCTATACCTTTTTAACACATTAGAGCTAACACTAAGATTATTTAATTATGATCCAAATAAGCGTGTGTGGGATAACGATGTGGTGAAGGGAAAATTCTTGAGTGATTAATGTGTAGTCACGAATCTAAGTATGCAAAGCATAACTTGAAATATTTGGCCAAATAGTGTACTAGTTGGTTACATTGTCGGTTCACTAAGTTCCAAAAAAATGGTGTGGAATATTGAATGAAACTCGGAAAAATGTTTCGGGTATACGAAGAGAACTACATCAATTCACAAACCTAATTAGAAAGGTTAACCAAATACTTACAAGTTATTTACACTTGGAATATGTGAAGATTAATGCTGTCAGATAGAACCAATAATCATGAACACTCAAATGAGTGATAAAAGGGGATCGGGTAGATCTAATGAACCTTCTACAGACTACACATGGCTATGATGTTATCAAATGGATTTAAAAAACTAGATTACTCACTGGAGTTCTTGTTACTGAATTATAAATCATTGAAGACATGTAATGGAATTAAGGTGTTTGTTTTTAAAAAAATACCTTAATGGGAGTTGAATAAAATTGGGTGTTACAAATAGGCCAATGCCAGGTTATTAATTGCATTTATGAGCACTCCATTCTAGGATAAGTCTTTAGAGAGAAAACCAAGAGAATCTGAAAATGCTTCATCAGTGAGTTATAATCTCTACGAGAGAAACTACATGTAGATATCATTAAGGCAATTAAGGAAATAGAAGGAACCTTATGTTTTAATTTGGTGCGTTATACTCTAAAAATGGAACTATATCATCTTTTTCTATTGTGTTGTACCAAAAAGTCATAATTAAATCATCTTATAATCACCAGGTGTTAACTTATCCGATGTCACCCATAATTTTACAAACCAAAAGAACACATAAATAGTTTACATTTTTACATTACTCCTATAATATTAATGATCATGTTTATTTCAAAATGTTTCATATTAACATTAATAACTTTATGTCTAACCACATAACCTTTGTATGCATGTATGCATGTACATAGATATATAATACCCGTTTAAGTTTTTATACATACACAAAGATGAATTATGCAACAATTCATATTGAACACTCATGAGGATAAAAGAAGTAATGTCATGGAAAAATAATAATTGTTCATAAATCCTTATTACTTCATGTTTGAACATATATCTCCAATGTGTTCCATTATTCCAAGGCTATTACACTTTTATAACTAAACATTTAAATGTTGTAAGATAAATAACAAAGTTTCATTAACTTTTATGTCAATTTTAAACAATATTATAACTCCAAATATGTCTTCACTAACTCATATTAGTAAGGTGAGTTAACCCATATTGACTTATTCTATAAATAGTACACATGATGCACATGGATGGATTATGGTACATGCATATAGTGAACCCATTAAAACTATTATGTTTTAAATTTAGGAAAACAATACAACAACCAAGGAGGCAAACACATCATTTTTATATTGGTTAACATCTACATTACATTTTTACCAACATATGATCCAACTTTTAATTTATCTAATATAGTGATATTTAATAACTTATTCCATCCCACACTAGATATATGTAGATTTAAAAGTATTAAAATCACAATACTATCTTATCATACAAAAATTTCTAGTATATATATTACAAACCCCTTTCATGAATAGATTGAAAGAACCCTAATACAAATGGATTAAATACCATAGTCAAGTAAGCATGAAAGTACCATAAATGGGATAATCAATTCCTTTAAAATATTCAACAAATGAACACAATAATAAATGAAGACTTAATTGAATCAATGAAATATCAAATACACAGACCCTCTTAATATACCACATCATTCCAAAATTTTAAAATCTATTATACAAAAATAGATTTACTAAAACACAAAAAAACTAATATTCAGTCATTCACACAAACTAACCAATTCACATATCAAATCTAAAACACTCATAGTTTTACTTGCAATAAAATGACCTAACTTAAGCACTTAATTTTAATCAAAATAAAATGATACAATCCATAAATGGACTTAGTTCAAAACATATTTATTTCCTCTCCTTTCCAAAACATCTCTTTTATTCTTCTCCTCTCCTCTATTTTTGGTCCCTCTAAATTAAGAATACTAATAACTTAACCAAAGTTTCCAGCGATTTTCCATAAAAAATTCTCCTTCATTCTCTCATTCTCCCTCAAACTACCTCTATGGAATAACAAACAACCATAACAAAAAAACATTAACTTTTATCACTACTATCATGTTGAATAGGGATTACCAAACATTTTCACCATTCCTAAAATCTCACATGACAAAAAACAAAACTAAATTAATCACACAACTCGAATGGTATTCGAGTGATAAGTTCAAAAGAAATGAGTTTCCATAAAGGATTATAAAATCAATATCAAATCCAACCTCCATGAGGGGTATTGTTTGTAAATTAATTATCATGAGTAACTAAATATGTTTTATAGTCATCATACATTTGACATAGCGTACAATTGGGAGAATGTAATGTTACAAAAATGCCACATAATGCAAAGCATGGCAATAATAAAAATATGTTGAAACACGCGTAATGCCAAAGAATATCAATATGCAATGAGATGAATGATATAAGGTGCATGCCTTAAAATGGCCACCAATTTTTTTAATTAAACATTTTTCTCATGAAAATTACACATGATATTAGCAGAATATTCTTTGGAGACACACTGCAAATAAACACCTTCATAGTTACTTCTAAAAAGGAATCCCTTTTTTATCATGAAGCGAGAGGCCTCCAACCTCAATGTTGTACTTTTTTATCTCATAAAATTAGGTGGACATGTGTCATATAGGGAGAGACACCAATAGTGGTGCACCTAAGTTAGGGGCCCACAAAATCAATTCTATAGAATGGGATCTTGATTTTTTCACCAAGTGAGTAGTTCAAGAAACTATATATATATATATATATATATATATATATATATATATATATATATATATATATATGTATTAGTGTTGAATTGAGGAAAGATATATTTTGAATTTATTTAAAATAGTAAATTTTAGTTACACTACATTTTGATTGTGACCCATATTTGATATGTGGTGATAATGGTTTAACATTGAATATTTAATAATGAAAAATCTTACATGTCATGATGTGATGGGTGTTGTCATGTCAAAAATGACTAATCACCAGGTACTTTTATGACAACTATTGGGTGTTGTGTATTCAAGACACTGTATCCACAATTGGACCCTTCTCAACTATTGATGTCTCTCCCCTAGTAGATAATGAATGATATGATTGTACCATTCATATTTTAGCATATCTTCTTTTTCCACTTGCATGATACCAATCCTTGGATCCACATTTTCCATGAGTTATGTCAGTCCTTGAACTCTAACCATATTTTCTAGTTTGACTTATAAATCAAATTCTTGTAATTTTTCATTCACTTTCCCCTTCTTTCTCCTAACTCATTTTGTCCTAGTATCAATTTAATGGTCGGGTATGTAATAATTGCATACACTTTAATTATAAGTATATAATCTATGTACTTTTAAACTGATTTTATCAAGGAAAATTCTTTCTTACCCATCATATAATAGTTGAGTTAGGAATCCTTCAAGTTTGTGCCCATTAATGCAATTATATGTTCACTATTTTTATTATTTTTGAGTTAGTACAATGCCAATGGTATGATCAGAAGAACAAGAATACTAGAAGAAATCCTTGGAAAAACCAGGGGTTGATCACAATTGTTTCTTGGGTGATTTCTTCCTTGATGTCTTGAAAATATTTTTTGTCCTCCTTGGTCCATTCAACTTTGGAATCCTTCTTTAACATAGAATTTAATGACCTGACAATCTCAACAAACCAAAAATAATTTCCTTACAAAATTAATTTTTCCTTGAAAAAGATGTCAATTATTTCTTGCTATTAGGTGGACTGATTTTGAAATACTATGAAATCTATTAGGATTAATGGAAATACCTTCTTTGGTGAGAAAGTGACTAAGTAATTTACCTTTTCTTATAACAAAATGTTTTTCTTAAGATTTAAATAAATCCCATACTTCCCATACCTTTCAAGAACTTTTAACAAACATCCAACATGATCAAATCTATTATTAGAAAAAAATCAGATCATCCATATAAATTATAATGAGCTTACCCTTAATACCTTGAAAAGTGTGATACATTTCTCTTTAAAACATTACACCAGCATTTATTAAACCAAAGGGAATCCTCTTATATGAAAAGGTTCCCCACTTGGTGGGGAAGGCTATTTTGATTATATCATCTCTGTTTACTAACACACGATTGTATCCTAAAATCTATTAAGAAAATACATCATTTTAAATTTGCTAACAATTTGTATGACCTCATCAAGAGAAGGAATGGGATATTTTTCCTTTTTGATTCTCTATTCAAGTTCCTAAAATCTACACAGTCTTATATCCCATTATTTTTCTTAAAATGAAAAGGTTATCTACCCAAGGTGATTGTCTAACATGAAAAATAATATCAAACGTTAGTAATTTCATGGCCTCTTTTTGAATAGGAGGTTTTAAGAGTGGATTCACTTGTATTTTCCTTTCCCTAAAAGGTTTATGGCCTTCTATCAAAGCTATAATGTGGGTGATGAATCTAGGTTCAATTTTTTAAAATAATCATAAGACCATGCAATGATGTATTGGTAACCCCTTAGCAACTTTTTCACCTTATCCTTCTCTACATCCGAACATGTTAGGCCAAATTTCACTAATTTAGGCTTCTCACTAGTGCCTTAGGTTTAGCAGCACTCCAAACTTGTTGATCATAATTGTACATTTTTTCAAGTGATATCATACCTTTAGGAATCCTCTTCTCCTTAAATGTTAATACACCATCATCATTCAAATCATCTATATCCTTCTCATCTATAGTATGAGATGAAAAAACATTGAAAGTCTATTCAAAAAAATTATTTATTGGTTATAATTAAATACCTTGAAATGCTATATTTTATATGGTTTTGAAAGAATGAGAACCATCTCTACCACCATTATATTCTCCTATATCTCCCGAGTAGGAATAAGAGCAACAGAATGCATATAGCCAATGAATCACCTCTTGGGTTTGTTTCTAGGTATAAAAAAATGTTAAATACGTCAAAATATTCAATCAAATCCCAAAATATATGTTTATACCTTTTAATATAAGGCTACTTGAATTGATACGTTATTCAAACCTACTTGAAAAAAACTTATAATCACTAAAAATTTAGCATTTTGATCTTATGTTTAATGGAAAATTGCAATCCTAACACTAAAGATTCATATCCATCCAAGTTATTAGTGCAAGAGAACTATAATTTGTATGAGGCAAAGTACTATTGTTCTTTTGGTCCTTTCCTGATTATTCCTACCCCACTTCTACCTTTTAAATAGGCAACATAAAAATGCAAAGACCATAGACCTGATTTGTTTGTTCTTTCTTCTAGCAATCTTGGTTTCTCCACATGTAATGTGTATACTCCAATATCAGTTATGAAAAAATTAACTTATTCATTACTGACATTATACTCAGTGATAACATGATTCATTTTAGGTTCCCTCTATATCCTAATCTAGTTTTTAATTCCTTTCCAAGGTAGCCACATGTGAGAAAAATCAGTTGACATATAACCATTCAAAACCTTTGACCATTCCCTACTCAACAACATGTCATATACCTCAGGAATATCTACAACCTAAATGTCCATGAATTGTTAAATTCTAGGATCGATGTTAATTTCTATGAACATTTAGAAGTTCACCAATCACCTCAACCTTTGATTTATCTAATATCACAACTGCCCTATCTAATTTTATTGTGGTAAGGCCAAGTTTATTGCAATGATAGAGGGCATAATGTTTCAGAAATGCTTCTGAATCAACTAGGAAGTTAAGCATATTTTTCCCAAATATTCTAACAGTTAAAAGGAAAAGAGGAAATTCAATTTTTATCGTGTACAAAGAAACATTGGCATGAGAAGGTTTTTGGGGTCCCTACGGGTCTTATTGTCTAAATATGTTAACAATAAATCTTGTATTCTAAGACTCGAACCAGCTCATGCAAGGTTATGTTTGCTTTAATATTTTTAATGTCCTTCATAATATTGAATCTGGTTTTAGGTGCACCCGAGCTAATTTGTTACATATTATAATCATTCCCTTTCAGTAGAGGTGGGTCATTGACTTCATTTTTATCCAATGGATTAGTGCTAACATTTGGTGCTTTGATGCTATGTTGTTACCTCTAGTTCTCATAACATAGTTTCTCTTTTGATATTGCTGAAAAGTGTGTACCTCCTTTGTATTTTCTTCAGTTCATTATCTTCTTGAAATGGAAAACAATAGGTCTCCACCATCATAGTAGAGCTAAGTGATTTGGATTTGTCAAAAGAGTTATATGAATAGGCATATCACTTGAATTTGGAACAATTTAAAAGTTATCTAGATTCATTTTGAAAGACTTCAAAGGCATGACAAAAATCCACACAATCCAACTCACCATGCTTGGTTGTATTATGAACCCTACACCAATTAGGAAAATTAATTTCACACACATTAATTTTAAGCATTTTATTTGATGAATATTCAACTTGATTGTTGTTATTCCTGTTAAATGGCCTATTATTATACCTTTGATAGTTGTAATTTCTTTGTGGGTTAACTTCATTTGTATTTCCTACTTTTCTTTGGAGATTTATGAAGTCTTGGCCCAATTTTATCACCATTATTTGGATTGAATCCAATTCACCCTTAGAATTTTCTTGGTTGGGGGCTAGAGAAATGGTATTATTGATAAGGAATAGGGCTTGATTATCATTTTCTTGTGGGTCAATGGAAGGCATAGGATTAACAATACATTGTTGTTGATTTGGTGCCATGTAATTGATGGGTAAGGCATTTAGAACTAGGGTTTGTATTGGATTTGGTAGGTTTTGGTTAGCATGGGGAAATTGATTGAGATATGGGTTCTAGAAGGAATTGAAACATATCCTTTGGGGTGCATTTTTTCATCAATTTGGATAGCTTCAACATATGAATATGTTAAGGTAATGATGTTTTGGGATCTTCTCAAGAAGACTAAGGTCATAGGATCCAAGGAATTTTGCAAAATTCTAATGTCAATTCATTTGTGGGTTTGTATGGATGGGTAGTCAGGTTGTAAATCTTCTTGAATCTAGCATTGCAAGATTTGATGGTTTCTTAGACATCCCTTTTAGGGTGGTGAACCCATGATTCAAGATTGCTAGACTATTGATTCTTCCAAATTGGGCAACAAATATATCATTGAAACTTTGCCAATTGGTGATTGCATCCTCTTGAAAATTTAAGAACCAATCATATGATGCATTTCGAGATAAAATGGGAAGATCCTATATTCCACATCCTCATGTTTTACGTTTAGGATTCTTAGATATGATTTGAATGTCCTAATATGATCCTCATCTAAGACATTGCTGGTCGAGTCAAATA
This sequence comes from Taxus wallichiana var. yunnanensis, assembly GCA_018340775.1. Lineage (NCBI taxonomy): Eukaryota > Viridiplantae > Streptophyta > Pinopsida > Cupressales > Taxaceae > Taxus > Taxus wallichiana. The sequence continues at coordinate 156,421,799 of CM031239.1, forward strand.
TATGGAGGTATTTCTATATATTTCTTAGAAAATAATGGACATCTCCTAGGGATTATGATGGGAGATCATTTTAACCAAGAAATTTTAGGAGATAATGAAGAAGAGGTGTTTTTTGTCTTAGGTGGGCTAGGCGGTTTAACATATTTAGGAGTACCTAAAAGAGCCTTTGGGATCTTGGATTTTCACTTGTCTGAATGTTTTTCCTTACTTGTAATAAAAAAATTAGATAAATCTTTGTTAGAATTGGATCTTTCCACAATTCTAGGTAAATATAGTTTATACACTTAAATTAGACAACTAAATTCATGAAATTTTAAAGAATAAAGTATGTAAATTGTTATTTCTAGAAGTGGAATGTGTTATTATTTAATTTCAAGGACTTATGTGAACAATTTAAAGAAATGAAATATGTTATTACAAAGATCATTCAAAAATATTGTTTGGGCCCTCCTTGTAGCACTATTTTACCTTGTTCCTATTGATGCATACAAGTTACACACCAAAGGGAGGAATGATAGGATCTTATGTCCTACTCATTTTAGGACCACAAAGTGTGATTCAATACACAAGTTGTAGGGTATTGGTCATTTAAACCAATAAAGGGGTGTTTTTGGACCAAATGGATCCTTCTAGTGCCACTCCCTACACCTTCTTCACCTGATTTAACTTTGAAAACCTCCTAAACTAATCTAATCTAAGGGTGTTTCTCAAAGAAACAAAAAAGGAAAGGAAGAGTAGAGAGAAAAGAGAAAACTCCTGAAATAAATGTGTTTTAATTACTTGATGCCTGATTGTTAGAAATAATATACTTTCCTTATTAACTAGGAGCACTAAATATAGTTTAGAATCAAATTTTAATGTTATTAATGTAAATATGTAAAGGATATTTAAAAATGAGCCAAACGTAAATTCATATTTACCAATTAAATTGCTAAATTACACATTTATCTGATTAATCCAATCGACTACATGTTATGGTGATTTACTTCAAATTTGCATAAATACAATCCAAAGACCACCTAGGAAAGCAATTAAAGGTAGATCAAACATAAAGAAATATCAACACATGAATTTTCAATAGAAGAGGGAAATGAGATAGTGACAATATCAACTCACATGATTTAATGTTCAAATTGGCTAGTTTCTATTGATCAAATTATCACCCCCATTTTACAAGTGAGGCATACATACTTATACAAATTATAATTACATTTTACCACATCATCATGTAATGATAAACATTCCCTTCCTAAAAACTTTGCTATGCAAATATCTCAAACTGACTCAAAAATGTGAAATACATTGTGAAAATGACATTTTACACTTGTTTGTGAAAGATTCTAAAGTTTTAGCTCAATTTATTTGTTCCATGCATGTAAATTGGAGGGAAAACATGCCCCTAAATGAAAATATTATTTGTTGATGCTCCACGATGATAAAAATGTGAGGGAGAATGGATAAAAAATTTTGGGTTAACAAACGGTTTTGTCTCTTCTAAAACAAATCACAATTCTCTTTATGTAACTCTTAAATGGTTGATTATGCACACCCAAATGGTTTAATTCTTTTTAGAGAAGAATAATAAAAAATGTAGAGTGAGAAATACAAATAAATCCACATGTTATTCCCTTAAATTCATTCTCTATCTTTTTATTTTTTCCGCAGGCTAGGTGAACCTACAAAACACTACCATTTTGAAAAGTCCACGGAGCACTAGTTTTTCTTTTTCTATAGCTTTATAACTTACATGCACACTTAGTATTATAGTGTTCCCACACTTATCCATTTCTTTATGCCATGTCGTAAGGGTCATATTCCTTTGTTAAATATGTGATTATGTTTCCTTTGTTCCAAGGGCTATATGAACCCATGAAACACCAAGTTTCTATAAACTTATAGAATACCAAGTTCCTTGTTCCACGACTTCTAAATTTAGTATCATCTCGACTCCTCTTGTTTTCCATTATGGCGTTTGACAGTAAATATTTCTTCCATTGTGGCTTCCACGAGTGGAGTATATCCTTTAATTCATGGAATTAACCAACTCCATAGAATTCCATTTTCTCAAGGTCGATGTAACACTATTTTGGCTTTCATATTTGCTTCATAGTTTTTCCATTATTTTTTCACATAAGACTAGAATTTTACAATCTGCTAAAGACTAATTTTTCAACAATGCCACCAAAGACTAAGTTTTGAACAATGTCACTAAAGACTAAATTTTGAATTTTTCAAGTTTTCATTCTTTTCCTTTTGAACTGCAAGAAGAAGACAACTTTCAATCAGCTTAAGAAACCTAAAAATTTGACTAAGTATAAATATTTTATCTGAGTTCAATACACATCCCAATCATTTAGATAAAATAAGTTAGATAATGTAAGTCAAATATATTTAAAGGTAGGAAATTATATGCTATCAATCTATATGAAGATCATGATGGTACCCATTTAAATTTAATCCTATAAAATACGTGGGAAGTTATGCAATAACAAATCTTTTTCTAAATTAGACTTAAGTTTTTATCATGAATATATATGACACACCTTGTAGTTCCCACATTTTACACACACAATTACAACCAGAAAATACCAGGATAATTTTTTTTTACTTATATTTCTCACCACACAATGCCACAAGGCTCCAAGTAAGGAAAACTCAAAGACGCATACGACACTTACAAGTCATCGACTTACATAAAAACATGACAACACCATAGACATGTTGATGCCACACTTTTCCAAATGAATGAATACTAGCAATGACCCAAACAACAAGAAAAGGGACCCAAGGATTGACCGGCCCACACACATCATTACCATGATTACATCTTAATTACGATTAGCATTCCAGGAACATTTTTACACAAGGCTGATTTTGCCTCTTTTTTCACATACACATTTTTTTATTTTTTTATTTTTAGTTCATTCCACATTTAAATTACAGTTCGACCCTTTTTAGATGGCTTTTTATCCTTTAAGAAAATTTCCATATCTTACATACTTATTTGGCATAATTCAAATTGCTTATAAAGTGCTTAGTTATCTTGTTCTTATATTAAGAATATTCTTCTCGAACATTTAATCAATGTCTACCTTTTACCCTTACAACTCAAGTGGATCTGACTTGATGTCCATATAGCAATATTAGGGTTTAAGGGAGATTTAGATACAAGATAGCTTTTTCCCAAAAACATTCTTCGATCACGGTATAGTTATTTCCCTACAATAGTTATTCTAGTTCAATGACTTGTGGAATTCCATTTTGATTTATATATATACATATCTTTTGTTTCTCGAAGTTTGATCACACCAAGCCAATTCATATTTTTTGATACACATGAAACTATTTAATTGAGTTATAAGGACTTCAAGAATGGCATTATTCCTAACCTCAAAACTCATTTTTACTCTTCTATGCTTTAATTTTTTTCATCGCATTAAGGTCTCATTATTACCATCGCATTATAACAAAAGAGTTACGAAAGTACTTGTCTGACATCTTAAATAAGTACATGGTTAGAAGCATTATAAACTACACATGAACCACAAGTGATTTGTGTTCAAGGTAGGGTCCCATTTTCTACCTTTCACGATTCCACATGTGAAAGATTATTTATTTCTTAATGTCATAAATGGACCTAACAAGGTATTACGGAACAAGATTTTGGTTTCTTGGGTTCTCTAAAGTCAACATCTTTCAAAACAATTTTGTTTTGCAAAGAGTTACTTATAATTTTCTATCCACATGTTAACCACCAAATCAACTAAGGTTAAGCTTAATTCCAATTTTCACCCAGGGCTTTAATCCCTATTATAGATTTGATTAAGGTTAAAATGTATTTACTCTATAAACCCTTCGTGAGATTTCAAGGCACTATATTGTCACAAGCCAAAGGTAAGACATTTATCTACGAGGGACTAAAGAGTTCACTAACAAGAATGCAAGACATAGAACAACTATATCACGATCTCTATTTATGTCATCTGAATCCAATAGGGATTTCATTCGATGAATAAATTTAATTTTAATTCTATCTTCGAATGACAAGGTAGTCCGCTAGACTACGAAGGAGGAGTTTTCTCTACACACTCCAAGAAAAGTTTGACTGTGTCACTCCTATCAGACGGGTTTATGACAATGTCACTAAACATTTTGACTAAGATGATAAACCCCTTCTTGGGCTCTTGTTTACTCAAACTAGGAGGTTCCATCAAGTGCAGAGTTTAAGTCCATCCTACAGTTTTTAATGTCTTCTACGGTAAGGAGTATCACACGTGAAAAACAAGATTATGCTCTAATATTGAACAAGGGTAGGGTGTTTCGATTAAATATCTTTATTTCATTTACAAAGTATGAATACACAAGATGACTAATTAATTATTTATTGAATATTGAATATGCACTACAAGATATTACTTCAATTCATTTACCTTATATAAATATCAAACCTTTTTACTAGTGTACTATAAATCAAAATTAAACTATGATTAAATGCACATTTCCTAGATGTCCTTGAAACTGGCATCTCGTACATATCAACAATTATAAAAAATAACCTTCTGTAACATGAGACTACAGTATACATTTATTCATTTAACCATGAACTATATGAATTACAATGACATGTAATGCATTACACAACACCTTTTTGTCATCATTCTTTCATCTTGCAAAACCACGTGAGCATGATATCAACGATAATTCGCTGGCATGGCATCCACCCTAATCTAACATAATTATCATTTTTCAGTTTTCCATTTACATATGATATTAATTACAATTCAAAATAGAAATAAAAGGTTTAGAGACATGTATTCATTACATTTCATTTTACTTCATTTTGAAATCGAGGAGAGAAAAAAGAAGGGAAGAGAGAGAAAACACCATTTTGTCAAAAGTTCTATTTTACACAACAAGCTACACTATAGAGTTTTAAACAGTTATTTGCATGTGTTAAAATTTTCCATGGTGGTTTGGCAACCCTACGAGGGTCCCGCAGATTTCTACTTTTACATTTTCTCACTAGCTACAAAACATTCAAAACGGGCTCGGAGGCTAAGAAATTGCTTCCAAAAGTTATCTTCGGATGAGAATTCACATCATGATTAACTCTCTACATGTCCCTAGTATACCAAGAGTTCATAAAGAACTCGATGTAATTGGGAAAAAGTGAACGGTTTGCGTTTGGCGGCTAGTTTTTTGGGGCCACTTTTTGTAGTTGACCCAGTTGCAAATGAACAAAAGTTAGTTTGAGGGCCCAGAAAACCATGTCCATAACTAACGTTCGATGGATGAGCACACAATGAGACACTTCCTACAAGTTCCCCTATATAAGGAGAATTCATCAGAGTCAACAGGATTGAGAACTAGAAAACCATTTTCAAACGACGACAAGCTTTCTGGAGTGACGAGTCAAAATCAGTCCAGTTTGACCTTGTCAAATTGTGATCAGAGGCCTATAAAATGGCTTTGCCAAACTATCCAAAAATTTATTTTCCCTAAACTGAATGTTCCATGAAATTGTCTAGTATAAACACTAGAGGTTTGCGAAGACGGAAATAATTTCTCTATCCAGGTTTCAAATGGCGGTTCAAAACGAAAGCCAACTTTCTAGATTTAACAACTTTCTACTACTGTAAAACAATGTAACAAGGCTCCTATAAGAGTGTCAAAAAGATCTCATATGTTTGTTCGGGGTCAATCCAAAGGTCAAGGTGACTCCTCGCATACCAAGGTACATGAATGAAGCTTAACATCTCGTTTTCAGAGTTACGAAGGGCACTTAATGAGTCTCCAAAAATGCAAAATTTAACTATTTAAATAGGGAGAAGGTCAACATTATTACTGGGAAGTCAATCTCATCTTGTTGATAAGATAATGTTGTAGCGATCTAGTTGGGTAGGAAGTTTTCTACATCACCTCAGAATGAGGGTGGAAGTTCATGTTTTAATGCAACGGTTATTTTGATTTCGTGAGTTTCGACACGACATTTCAATGTTTTTTTTCAACGAGTTGAAATAAACAATTAACTGTGTTAAAATCCCAATATTTTAAAATTATATTAAGTTGTAAACGAAAAACTAAAATACGAGAGTTATGAAAGATGAGGGAAGGTGAACCATGCTTGGGAATGAACTGGTGAGCGTTTACAATAGGGTTGGCGATACGTGGACGAGTTCCAATTACCGACGGTTTCCAAGGCCTTTTAGAAATCCAGTTTGAGCATGATTTGCAACCAATTTACGAGCTCGTTGTAGCCCCATGATTATGCAACCAGAGCGCAAATACACTAACAGTTCAATCTCTTAAAATTTGTTGCCCATTATGCTTTTATTGTTTCCAAAGTTTCTCAACAAATCCATTTGTGCATATCCTGCAACCATGACACTCCATGAGACCGCATTTCTTAGAGGCATTCTTAAACAATTCACACACCTTTTCCACAAATCCGTTTTTCTCATACACTGCAATCATAACAGGTCATGAGGCTACATTTCTTGTAGCGTTTTATCAAACAGCTTAAAGCTTCCACATTTGCATACATGTGTATTAGGGAACTTACAACTATAACATCTGACCAAACAACCATATTCTATTCCCCCTTCAGAAACCTTAGATTGACTGCTAGAAGCTAAACCTTCTTTGACTATATCCTTAGAAGACAAAGATTCCTTATTCAAGGAAGAAATATTATCATTTAAAGAAGATGCAGAGGAAGGATTCTCAATTTCATCAAACCTGGTGGATTCTGGGCTGGAGCCACCCTTCTGAATAACGAAATCACAAGGGCAATGGTCTTCACTTGAGCTGGTTATAGTAAAACTCACAACATTGAATGATGAATGCTCTGCACCTGTGTCCGTTTGGTAAACAAATGAACTATGAGCCTCAACAATAACTGTTGATGAACCTGCACATTTCTCACCTGCCATGTCTGGTGTCATACATGATCAGTTCACCTTTACCCTTCATGTAGTCAGTCGCTAGAGCAGATTTGACAAGTGTAAAGACGTCCTCTCCAACAAGGTAACTAGAAACATGCAGAAACAACAAAAGAAAACATCCCAGCCATCAAGGAATGCGCACTAGAACTCCACCAAACCATATGCATGGTGTTTTGTAGGCTGAAGAGAAAACCCATGCATACAAAAAGAGGGAAAAAAACTGGCAGATGGCCAGCAACAGGAGACTAAATGCAGGCTTCCATAACGAGCCAGGGAGGAAGGAGAAACAATGATCCAAAGAAAACAGACAGTGCATTAGTAGCTGCGTTTCAGATGCATACAGAATGAGGCACCAATCCAAAATGTGCACATTCTCCTAGGGTAGTCCTTCATCCAAAGCACCACGCAACTAGGCAATGGTGTGTACTCAGCCACCAAAAGGGAGATTCGTAGATCATACAGATTTAAAGTTTCATGAGGTAAACAGCTGGAGGAAAAATTAAAGTTCGTGAATTATTGTGAAAGGGAATGACAGGTTTCCAAAAAAATGAGGATGAGTCTCTTCACTTGCTGCGCACTGACACAAAACTACCCTGTCAGTTCACACTCTTCTAAAAAAAAAATAGCATTCCATTTTCTTAATAATAAATGGAGGCATTACACACCTAGTGGGATGGATCCCTTTGTCTCCTGCACATTTTTTTGTTTTTATGCCTCTTTTCATAAAGTTCTTTTAGTTTATTTAAATTTTCTATGTTATTGTTGATTTTTAGGTATTTGGTAGTGTTGGGTCTTGTTACGGGTAGTGAAGAGGTGAATTGTTTCTAGAATTTTATCTTGCCAAGAAAAATTCATGATTTCTCACGTTTTTAACTTATTTTTTTATTTTTAATATTTCATCAGCCTCACCCTATTTTTTAGTGACCTCGCTTACACAATTAGTGACCTCGCTTTGGCCCGTAATGGCCTTTTCTATGTATTTTTAGATTATTTGATAGTTTCGACTTGATTAATAGTGGTTTTAACCTATTTTGGTAGTTTCGTTGTCTCATGTGGTAAGTTTTTATGTTATCGGTGGTTTTCCACACTTCTATGATGGAATTAACCTAAAATAACGGCCTTGATGTACTTTATGGAGGCCTCATCCTATTAAAAGGACTTATCATTTTTCTATTTTTTTATCGTGTTCTTATTTTATTGTTCTATCACTATTTTTCATCTTAAATGTAATTATTTCACTTTTGTTTGTTAAAAATTCCCACTTACATGTCTTTTTATACACTTTTTGATCAAACTATGGGTATTTATTACATGTTTTAGGCTTAAATGTGCTATTGCTAAAACACTTAGTAAGATGGAAGGGTTCTGTAGTTGGTTGGAAAGAGAAGAAAATTCATCAAAAATTGTATTTGGAGCATAAAATTAGGGTTAGTTCATTAAATAGAAAAAATGACATTTTGTTCAAAGGGTTTTTCCTTATGCATTAAATTTCTTTCTTAGTTTTAGCGGCTTCACTCTACATGGTTGTGGCCTCGCTTGTATCAATATATTTGTCATGCATAGTAATAGCCTCACCAAAACATCGGTGACATCATGATAACTTTCAGCATCCTTTTGTTTAGCAAACTCACTCTAGTAAACTATGGCCTCACTTTTTGTGTCAGTGGCCTCATGACAAAGAGCTTAGTTTTTCACTTTGTCTAACTTTTTCATCACTTATATTTTATTTTTGATCTAACTCTATCTTGAAACTACTAATTTTGGTGCATAGGTTTTCATATTCACTTGCCAAAGATAAATTTCTCAAACTAAACAAACCAATTTAACAAAAATACCATGTTGTGTGCATATATTTTTACATTATTTCATTCTTTGGTTACTTTTTGCTTTTGAAATCACATTTTCCATCGTGATTGGCAGATTACTATTGGATTAATCATCTTTGTAAACATGTAGGTTACTTAATAAATGTTAAAAATATTGGGTTAATAGTTACCTTAACCATTTAGGCTTCTTTCTAAAGCATTATATATTGGATTAAAATGTCTTCAAACCATTTCAAAAGGGTGTTTGTTTCCCTTCAACATATTTTACTTCTTGATTATACCTCATCTCAATTACATATGCTCTTTTATGCACCAAAAGGTGATATCATAAATTAAAAAAGTTAGAATTTTTTTCTATTTTAGTAGGGTTTGGTGGTTAGGACATCATTACCTAATCATTTGGACAAATCCCATGTGTCGGTGGGATATATAAATTCGTGGGAAGATCAGTCATTTTTGGCTAAGGGGAGTTCACTTTTATGTGGCTCCAATGAAGTGAGGGTGCATTTTCCTCTAATACTCGTGCCCTACACTCGGATCCCATAGGAAATAACTGTCATTTTTTACCAAGCTCCATTGAAATGATTGGAGTGAAGGGGGGATATTTAACCCTTCAAACCATGTCTTAGATAACATTTCCTAATTTCGTAGACTAGTCCCTCCAAACTAAAAGGTATATTAAGGATGCCCTACCAACTTGTTTATCCTAGATAGATGGAAAAATATTAGGGATAGGTTTTTATTTTCTTAACTTTTTCACAAAAATTGTGATTGTAAAAACAAAACGAATTACTCTTCCAAAATTAAAATTTGTTTGTTTACAAAAAAGCTCATACGGACAAAATTTTCCCGAGTTAGAACCATTTTTTAGTGATAAAACAAGGTGAAACTTTGTCTGAGTTAAACAACATGTTTTTCATCATTACTATATTATTTCATTCACATTTTGGCTTCATTTATCAAATTTAACAACTCCGAATCTCTCGCCAAAATTTGGCCAACCATTTTTTACCTTCACACTTAATTTTTTTCCAATCTTAGTTGATTGTTAGAATCAAATTGTTATGATGTTGGATTTTTCCTAGTTTCCTGGAATAATTTGCACATTAAAATACTAAGAAAATGACCATTTTCATCTGTTACACTACCAAAATTTCATAGTTTTCCTCAAAAACATGTAAAACATCCAAATATAGGAAAATGACCATTTGTAGACATTATGCTACTAAATCCTAGTTTCCTTAGAAACATTTACAACATATAAGTCTAGGAAAATGACCATTTGTAGCCATTATACTACCAAAATTCAGTTAGGTTTCGTGAGCATAATTTAGCATAGGCATATTTATTGCATTGTCTTTTATTTAATAATGTGCAATATACGCACTCTAGTCTAGTGAATTGCATTCAATATTGTTATGTTGGATAACATTCAATATTGGTATTAGTAGTAATTACATGTGAATGTGAAATGGGTCTTATCATCTCGTAGTTGGTTCCTGATAGGGTGTCATGTCTATCCATACGAGGTTGTCTAATATCTATAAATATTACAGCTCTTGCATTGTTATGTAATCTGATTTCGTGATCAATAATATTTGTGAGGCTTCTGTCCCTCTTTGGTCATTGCAATCTTATTCTATTCTATCATTTGATATCAAAGCTATACCATTATTATCATTTGGTATCAGAGCAGGTTCTATCCAAGCAAGGTTGAAGAGGAGCACTATTGGAGAGGATCCATTGAAGAAGAAGATCTACATCAAATGAGAGCCATTGAAGCATCCCACAACCTCCATTCCTTCCAAGCATCCCTCAACTAAAATTTGACCTATCCACTTATTTAGAAGGTAATTTTTTTATTAGTCATTGGCATAGCCAATTGATCCAAGATATTGACGGAATATTTCAGATTTGAAGATCTTTAAAAAAAAAAGGATAAAGATCTTGAAAAAATTGCAGATCTAAAAAAAAAGATTTGTGAAAAAAAAAGAGAGATATTTAAAAAAAAAGGAGAGAGATATTGAAAAAAATTATAGATCTAAAAAAAAAAAAAAGATCAGATAAAAAAAAAATCAGATCTGAAAGTGGAGGTGTGAAGAATTCGAGAGTAAAAGTTAAAGCATCCTGTCAACAAAATTCCAGCAGATAGCTCTTAGAAAAAAGGACATAACTTTTTCATACAATATCAGATTGATGTGCCATTTTTTTTTCTGGAAAGATAAGAAGGAGGCACACAACTTTACAGTTTACATCATCTTTAGATTCAGCTTCTAAATATGATGAAAAGTCTGTACAAAGTCGGATCAATTTTTCTAAAAAAAAAAATCAGATATAACTGGTAAATTGGTAAGATCTCAAAACTAAGATTCCAATTCTTCTAAAATTTTTGGGTTTCAAGAAAAATATTGTATGATGCTGCTGTAAAATTTTTAGAAAAACCCAGATCATGGTTTGTGAGAAAAGGTGAAAACAATATTCAGATTGTTTGTTTGGATCTTAGGAACAAACAGGTTAGCGGTTCAATTCCCACTCTCTCCATATTTTTTATTAAATTATTTTTTTGGAAAATTTGGAGAAATTACTAAATTTTGGGAGATTTCCAAATTTAGAAGCTCACCAAACACATTTAGAGCCACCGCTAAATTTAGCGGAAAAACACCTATTGGGGGGTAAAAATATTTTTGGCCTAAATTGTGTATTTTGTGATTCTAGACCCTTTTTTCTAAAAAGGGGGGACATAAAAACTTCATTTTGATGTACTTTTAGAGCATGTTGTACTAATCTTGGTGCATAAAGTGAAAAAAAAAAAAAAAAAAGTGCAAACTTTTTATTTTATGTTTGGTTCTATCACACAAGATCTTTGATCTCATAGTAGCGTTCGGTATATACAGTGCCTCTAGGAAGTGCTTACGGGTGATGCCGTCATGAATACTACTGCACTTAATGCCTAACACAACTGCCTAAACATCGTCTGGGCATCAACCCTATAAAATTGACGGGGAGTAATAAGGACACAATACACACACATTTGAGCCCTCCCATCTATTTGTGCTTGCACAAACCCCTCTCCGTACTGTCTACGTACCACGTACTAAATTCTTTCACGTGCGTTAACACCTCTTTCTCGTACTAACGGGTATATTGAAAGGGTGATCTTCTTCCATGTACCAATGGGTATATCGGAAGGGAGTGTATATAGAAAGGTTTGGTATATCGGCCTGACGGTATATTGAGAGGGAGACCATAAACCTGGAGTGATAAGAGCCTTACCCTTTGTCAGAAATTCAGAGTTTTAGAAATTCAGATTACAGAAATGGGTGCACAAGCACCAAAAATCTTCTTTCTAGATTCACGATCGCTTAGAGGAGACAACTATGCTGCATGGAAATCCGAAGATCAAGATGTTACTTGAGTTTGAAGACCTATAGACAGTTGTAGATGGAAAAACAACAAGATCACTTGATGATGGAAGACAACAAGTTTAATTTGATAGGGACAATCAAAAGGCCAAGTTGATCATCTTGTTTAGTGTAACAGATGATGTGTAACCCCACATTAGAGATGCCACATCGGCCAAGGATGCATGGGATAAGTTGAGCACAGTCTATGAGGTAAAGAACAAGAATGCCATCCTCAACCTACTATCACAACTGCATACTCTCAAGTTCAAGCACAATGAGAAGGTTGAAGTTTTTTTGAGACGAGTTGCTACTTTGAGGGCATCTCTATTGGCATTGGGAAAAGAGATAAGTGATGAAGACCTCGTACCAATTGTGTTGTGAGCACTTCCTCCTTCCTACAGAATCTTTGTGACAACTATCAATATGAGTGAACACACAATCACCTTTGAGAAGTTGGTTAATCTACTTCAACAAGAAGAGGCAATGAACAACAAAGATCATGAAGATGAGCAAGCACTATCTTCCAATCATAAAGGAAAGGGGAAATTTCAGTCCAATCACAAGAAGTCCCAACAAAATCAAAGTCAACAAAGGTACCAAAGTCAACGAGACAACACCAAGAAGTGTCCCATTTGCAATAAAGGGGGACATGACATCAAATATTGATGGTACAATTCCTACAAAAAGGGTTCATCAAGCAATTCAAAACCCAATAACCAACAGGGTAACAATAATTCAAATAAAGGGAAGTCCAACAACAACAACAATCAAGGGCAAAAAAATGGTAATTGGCAAAGAAAACCCAAACAACAAGGGTACATTGCCGAACATGAGGATGATTCAGATGGACACCACATGTATTATGCTCAATTTGATGAAGAAACCAAGTCCACACAAGATATCTGGTATGTTGACTCGGGTGCAACTCGACACATGACTGGACACAAGGATTGGTTCTACACACTATGTGACTCACCTAACAAGAACCATGTGTCATTAGGTGATGACTCATCATACAGTGTCAAGGGGATTGGAAACATTTCACTACCTCTTGGAAAACATGACTGCAAAATCACAGATGTATTGTATGTACCTGGGTTGACCAAGAATTTGCTATCAGTTAGTCAACTCCTTGATCACAACTTGAAGTTTGATTTTGACAATAATAATGGAGAAAAAGTGTGCTTGATAAGAGATAAGTCAAGAGGTTCCAAGATTGTAGCAAGAGCCTCAAATGTGGGACGCATGTTCCAACTTGATTTTGTCCACAAGGATGATCAAGCTCTAGTGGCCAAAGACACACAATCTGTAGAACTATGGCATCACAGATATGGTCACATCAATTTTGGTTATCTCCAAACACTTCAAAAGGACAACGTGGTGAAAGGATTGCCTACACTCAAGCACAATATTGACAAGTGTCACAATTGCCTAGCTAGAAAGCAACACAGAGTACCCTTCCAGAAGAACACATATAGAGCTAAGGGAAAGCTTGATTTGGTGCACACCGATCTTTGCGGCCCATGCAACCAAGTCATTCTGGATGTCAATACTTCATGCTTTGTGTTGATGACTACTCAAGAAAGATGTGGATATATTGTCTAAGAAACAAGAGTCAAGCCTTTGAGACATTTCAGAAGTTCAAAGCACTTGTTGAGAATGAAGTTGGTCGCAAGATCAAAACTCTCCACTCAGATCAAGGGGGGGAATTCACAAGCAATGAGTTCAAGACTTACTTGGAAGCTCATGGGATTCATCGACAAATTCCTCCTACTCACACACCACAACAAAATGGTATAGTTGAGAGAAGGAATCATACTATCATGGAAATGGTGCGATGTATGATTGACGACTCAGGTTTAACAAAGACATTTTGGGCAGAAGCTACAAGAAATACAGTCTATTTGTTGAACAGAGTGCCCATAGTAGCTCTTGAAGGAGTGACACCTCAAGAAGCATGGTCAAATCGAAAACCATCAATTGCACACTTAAGAGTATTTGGGTGTAAAGCTAGCATGCACATACCCAAGATGCCATGGATTCAGAGTATCAGTCAGTGATGAAGAACAACACATGGCAACTTGTCGACCTTCCACCAAGGAAGAAACCCATTGGATGCAGATGGATATTCAAGACTAAGTAAAAATCAAATGGGACTATTGACAAGTATAAAGCAAGGCTTGTAGCAAAGGGGTATGCATAACAAGAAGGCATTTATTATGAGGAGACATTTGCTCCCACAACCAAGATCAAGACAATCAGGATGATCTTTGCTCTAGTTGCACAATTTGGTTGGAAAGTCCACCAAATGGATGTGAAAAGTGCCTTTCTTAATGGAGATTTGCAAGAAGAAGTCTATATGACTCAGCCAAAGGGCTATGTAATACCAGGAAAAGAGATGATAGTATGCAGACTCATAAAATCTCTATATGGCCTAAAACAGCACCCTGGCATGGTACATCAAAATTGATGAGCATCTCATAAGTCATGGATTCAAAAGGAATCCTTATGACCCCAATCTCTACCTCAAAAAGAAAGGGGGGAGATTGTCATTGTGGTTGTTTATGTCGATGATCTAGTCATTACAGATAGTTCTGTGAAGATGATTAATGCAACAAAGAAGGATTTTAATCGATCGTTCGACATGACAGATCTCAAGATCATTTACTATTGTCTTGGGTTGGAAGTATGGAAAAAAGAGAATCATATCTTTGTGTCGTAGTTGAAATACACCAAGACAATGCTCGAGAAATTTAGGATGATGGACTGCACTCCTATTTCTACACCTATGGAAGCGAGACTTCAGTTATCTCGTTCCGATCCATCACCACCGGTGAATGCAACTCTCTATCAACAGTTAATCGAGAGTCTCATTTACCTAACATATACTAGACTAGATATCAACTTTGCAGTCAGCTATTTATCATGCTTCATGCAAGAATCAAAATATGTCATTGGAAAGCAGCAAAGAGAATACTAAGATATCTAAAGGGTACAGTTGACCTTGGTCTAGAGTACAAGAAGAACGACAACTTCTTCTTGACAGGATATTCAGATTCAGATCATGCAGGAAACATGGATGATAGGAAGTCAACATTAGGCTTCGTCTTCTTTATGGGATCTGGACCGATATCATGGGGAAGCAAGAAATAGAACTTTGTTTCTCACTCTTCTACAGAAGCAAAGTATCGAGCCGTAGAGTGAAGTCATTTGTGAAGTAATATGGCTACACCGAATCTTTGGAAGGAATTGGTCTACCACAACAAAAATCTACTCCAAAGATATGTTGATAATGAAGGAGTTCTCAAGATTTTTACAATCCAAGATTTCATGAGAGAACCAAGCATATTGAAGTATAGGTTCATTTCATACACGAGCATGTCTTGAAGCACAACATACAGCTCCAGTTCTGTCCTACACCGAATGCAGAAGGCGCGAGATGTTTTCACTAAGTCACTTGCACATGACAAATTCACACTTTGCTCGAGAGTTCCTCTCCACTTCATTGGAAACTATGCAAAATTAAGGGGGAATGTTAGCATAATTTAGCATAGGCATATTTATTGCATTTTATTACATTGTCTTTTATTTAATAATGTGCAACATGTGCACTCTAGTCTAGTGACTTGCATTCCATATTATTATGTTGGATAACATTCAATATTAGTATTAGTAGTAATTACATGTGAATGTGAGATGGGTCTTATCATCTCGTAGTTGGTTCCTGATAGGGTGTTATGTCTATCCATATGAGGTTGTCTAATATCTATAAATATTATAGCTCTTGCATTGTTATGTAATCTGATTTCATGATCAATAATATTTGTGAGGCTTCCGTCCCTCTTTGGTCATTGCAATCTTATTCTATTCTATCATTTGGTATCAAAGCTATACCATTATTATCAGTTTCCTTGAAAACTCTCATCAAACATATTAAACTTGTAAAATCTCTATTTTACAATCGTTATGTTGCCCTTTTTTATATTCCTTTTATAAATTCACACAAACATCCAAATCTTCATTAAATATTTAGTTTGCATCCATTTTGTTGTTTGAATCAACCTATGAGGTCCCCAAATATAAACAAATTCAGTATAAAAATTCCATTCAACCTTTATAAGTAGTTGTGGAACCTATAAATAAGTTAGGATACAAAAGATGAGAACCTAATCCTTTCCTTCAAGATCCTCTAGTAGAGTCTTCTAATGCCGAGCTTGTTGATCATAGTGGAGAAGAAGACTAAGGACCACATGACATATTTGAACATAATATGACCCATATAGATAATTTTCTATATCAACACAAGGACAAATTCCTCCATATGTTAGTCGAAGTAGGATCTAAACTCTCCTCCAATTTTGATCCAAACTTCCTAACTAGTATGATTCATCAAGAGGAATGAATGGAGCCTCTACCTTTTAGAAATTTTGAAGACATATTTGATCCATGGCATGCCTCTACATTGGCATAACATGAGGGTCCAAATGATGAATTCGTAGCACACAAGACCTAAACTAGAAATTAAACACCTTTAGTCAAAATAAACCATGAAACTAGAAAAAGGGTGAATAACCCTAACCAACATTGTGCAATGAAGACATGATGGTTTAGCAACAACTTTAAGAAATTAGCTGCAAATTGGAAAATTTATCTTCTCACGTTAATAAGGACACACATTAATTCACTCACACGTAAAAAACCCAATGTTACATATCAAATACATGATACAAAGAACCATAAAGGTAATGCCTCTATATTAAATTGTACTTATATACCCTCCATGCCATTATACAACAAAATATTTGACAATGAATTACAATCTATGAAAGATACACTCACTAGATTACATGAAAAAATATCATACGTAATAAGAAATATCAGTTCGAAGAACTGTGTCCCTACCCCTTTGATCGAAATGTTGCATACTCCCTTTCCACCTAGTTTTGATTTCCCAAAAATTCATAAATATTATGGTAAGGAGACCTTATAGATCACGTAAAATATTTCTTCATGGCATGCCAAGAAGTTTCTTGAAATGATAATTATCTTATTATCTTATTCCCAAGGAGTCTTGGAGGTCGGGGACTTGAATAGTTTCTCCACCTCCCAAAGGGTCTTGTTGGAGCTCAAAATTTCACCTACACCCAAATAAGGAAGATTTATGGATTTTATGCAACATGGGATTATCTCGTAAGTTGTGGGACTTACGCTTGAGAAAGACCTTTGGAGAAGGATGACTTCCTCTACCTATTCCTAATGCTAAAACTACTCCTAAGGAAGGAAATGCAGTCATATAATCCTACCGTAACAATCCAAGGAATAAAGGAAGAGATAAATGCATGAAAAGGGGAAATCCTAAGCTAATATAGGTGATAGCACTAGAAATAAGGGGAAATAAAGTCTCTATGAGTTAAAATGGGAGAAAATGAAGGATAAGAGGGAGGACTTGAGTGCCGCAGTCTAAAACAACCTTTAAATTATCATTTTCATGGAGCATAATAGAAATAAAACCCTACAAGGAGAGAAAATATGCAAAACACACCAACATTTCAATAGAGAGGAAAGAAAATGAAATAAACACATTCTAAGTCAAAGGATAGCCAGAAAACATGGATTTTATTGCTTCAAGAGGATGTACAATCCATTACAATAGAGGAGGGAGGAAAAAATCACCGTACATAGGTCCATATTTGAGGCCTGTAACTCAAAACACTAATGCACTACTCTGAATAATACCCTTTCCTTCCAAGAGGTTCCAACCTTTACAAAATGGCATTACATTATAATATATAGAGAATGGGAGAGAAAGAGGAGGGAAAAGAGAGGGAAATTTAGATTCAATGTTGCAACCACCAATAAGATGCATTAAATGCCTGCAAAATAATGTTGAAATCTATCAAATCCATTACCCCATGTCATAGTTCTTTTAGAAGAAGGAAAGAGACCATGTTTCATTAAATTTTGATGGTTGAGTCACATGTATCTTCATATAAATGGACCAAATCACAATTTCTTCTTTTTACTCACCAAATCTAACCAAAATCCAATTCTATTGATTCTAGAGTGTAGCCCACATCGTAATATTTCCAATGAGACCAACCGCACTTTGATTTGGATTTACGAGTCAAAAGATATGGTTTTTTTAATATCTACAATGCGAGAGTGACACCCCGGACATGTGGTACCATCGTATTAGTTGCATAGATGGAAGATTTGACCATAGTTATGGGTCTCTACCACATGTTATATTTTCATTCGTTGTGGGGATTCGATCACGCTTAGAAACTTTCCATTTGCACTTGTAAAATGTAAATTAAATCAAAGTCCCCGAGTTGGCATTTATCGCGCGGAGATTGGTGTGCGGTGAAATCCTATGATGTATGCATGGAAGTTAGGAGAAAGAGGAAAAGGTTGTATAAAAGGAAGTAATGATGTTGAATAATTCAACAAGTGCATGAGAGGATGCATAGGGTTTGGGGAAAGGAATGCATGCTTCCAAGAGCATTCACATGTGCAAAGGAAGCTTGAAGACCCACCAAGTAAAAGTGAGGGAGTACAGTGAAATTAACACAAATGTACTCATGTGAAGAAGAAAAGGGGAAACACATAAGGAAATTTTTCATGAAAGCAATTTACATAAGGAAGAGCAAGTGCACGTGGAAGGAAGAACCATGGGAACGTGCAAGACTAGGGAAGGAGAAGTAATGTGCGCAAGAGTCCATATAGAACGTTTGCAAAGATGCAAGGAAATCCCAAAAGCATGTAATGAGTACGCAAGCTTGGGGCATGAATGAAATCACGTAAAGAGGGATGCATAAGGAAAAAACATGAAAACTTCTAGTTATGTAAGGGAAACCCACAAAGGCGTGCACGAGGGAATACCTAGTTCCTAGGATGGAAGAAACAAGCGCACATAGAAAGAAAATTTGCAAAGGGAAAGGTAGGAATGAGAGCACATGAAGGATGTGTAGAATGAGTTAAAGGACAGGAATGAAAGCAAGGATATCACACAATCACGCATGAGAGAACTACAACCAAGGAACTTTCATCAAAGGAGAAGAAAAAAGCGTGCACATTCCCAAGACATGATGCCAAAGACAATGAAACTACAAGCTTCCCAAAATAGCCAAAGGGGGTTATTTTAGATGACAGCTTGGAAAATTTCAGGATATTTTCCTCTGCTAAATATTAAGATCAATGACCTTGAATCATCCATTGGGAATGGAGTCATCCCGAAAACTTATAAAATTAATTTTTAACCTAAATATTGCACCCCGAACCCAACCAAGCAATACTTGAACCTTGTTATGACTTGATTCTTCCAATATAAATAATATTCTAATTAAAATTTTAATGAGAGTGGAAAACTATTTAGCAATAGAATTTCCACTATTATCCTAGGAATGTGCATGAGATACTTTGGGTGCTTCCCTTTTCATATGACAAAACCTATAAGCTGAAAATAATGCAATCATGCAACCTTGAAACATACCCTCCACTAACTACTTTTACAGAGACAATTTCCATCCAAAATTAACAAGAAATCATGTGCAATAGTGCGCAAGATAAAGGGAACCAAGACTACTAATGAAACACTGTGTTAAAATAACTTAGAGGAATTAAAACTACTCTAATATGTATAAGATGTTGTGAAATGAATTAATGGAAATGCTTGAGATAAATCCCATTGACTGGGATTTGTAATGCACTTCCATCAGATTGGAAAACTTAAAATATTTGGCCTCTTTGCACGCACTAATGATATATGGCCACTCTAAATTACATCAAATTTAGAGTGCCACCATGTTTTAGCTTTCAAAGCATCCCATTTCAAGACCGGATCACCCAATTTGAAATTCTGATCTCTAGCCTTCCTATAAAACCAGTGTTTGGTTAATATTTGATGTTATTCTAATATGATCATGGTATAATTTCTTAATTCTTCAAGTTCCACCAGATTTTCCATTCTAAATTCTCTCTTATCTCGCCCTCAAATTCCAATTGTTGGCATAACTCTGGTGAATTAAATTAAAGTGATAAAGGGAGACTAGTTTATTTACCATAGACAAATTTGTAAGAAGAATTGTCAATTGGCTTCTTCACTGTGATTCTATCTTCCTAGAGCACGTGCCTAATCTTTGTATACCACTTTGTCTGGTTGATATCCATTTTCCTCTTCATGATTCTAATCAAGTTCTTGTTAGTATATTTTTCCAAACCATTACCTTGAGGGTAGTAATTGGAAGAAGTCTTCAAATAAATTCCAAGTCCAAGAGCCCAATCAAAAATTTTAGATCTTAAGAAATATTTTGCATTATCAGAAATGATAGTTTGAGGGATGCCAAACCTTATCAAAATATCCTCAAGGAAGTCAAGGATGATTGATTTAGTTACTTCCTTGAGTGCCACAACCTCTGTCCACCTAGTAAAGTAATTTTTGCTATCAATTTTGGTCATCACTTAAAGGAGGTTTAATCATTCCAATGAAGTCAAGAACCCATTGTGATAATGGTTGATATTCTTGGATTAGATGAAGTAGAAGGGTAGTCAACCTTTTTTACCTATAAAGAAAACACATTCCTTGCATTTCTTGACCCATTGATAAGCATAAGAAAATAGTGTAGGCCATAATTATCATGCCCTTATGATTTTCATTCTAGTGGATTTAGAAGATAAGTGTCCACCGAAAGGGCCATCATGGAACTCTTTTAATTATTTTTTCACCCATGCACATGAGGGGATACATCTCAACAACACTCCATCAACGTTTCTTTTGAAAATAATTCCATCAACCAATGTATAAGGAATGAAATACAACCTAAAATATATTATTTTTTCTTTGTTTAGGCCAGGAGGATATGTGCCATAGATTAAAAACGTGATCATATCATCAAACCATCTATACATGTCGTGTACATTTCCTCTATTTTTTTAATTTCAATAGCGTACGGAAGTCCTTCCATGAAGAAATAGGTTTCTAGAACATTTTTCACATTCAAATCAAGTTTCTCATAAAGAACTCTTCCTCTTACCATATTTGTGGCTTTGATAGTCACATCGTACTCCATGATTTTTGTCACCCATCCGACTCTTTTCTCACTAATTTCTGCTCCCATAATGAAGTCCCTCACACTAGAGTGTAAGACTAGAACCTTAATATGATTAGTGGCAAGCATGCTCTTGAATTTATTTAGCACATACATGATGGAAAATACATGTTTTTCTATGTGACTATATTTTTCTTCATAATCCTTCTGTGTTTTACTTGAATAAGGCCATCTGGATGCTCCATGTTTTGATCATTTTGTTATGTCAAAACAAAAACAACACTAAAATCAGCTCCATATGCATATAGGATAAAATCCCCAGAATAATCAAATTGATGAGGGTAGGAGCTTGAGAAATTTATTGTTTGATCTTAGAAAATCTCTTTTTTCCTTCTAATGTCCATTTGAAAACTAAATCCTTCTTGAGCATGAGAGTGATGGGCCTAATAGATCTTTCAAAATTAGGAATTAATCTCTTGACAAAGTTTATATTTCCAAGGAATGATTACAATGCTTTCTTGTGAGCTGGAAAAGAGAGAGAGAGAGAGGATGGTTGAGATTCTTTATAGATAAATGACAATACCATCCTTTGAAATAATGTGTCCCAAGAGCCTTCCCTAGGAACTATAAAGTTACATTTCTTGGGGTTTAAGACACCCCAAATTATCTACATCTCTCAAATACTTTCTCAAGATGATTGATATGATCTTTACTCTACTTTGAGAAAATGGTAATATCATCCAAGTAGACAAGGATGAATTCATTAATATACCCTTGAAGTAAATATCCATTGCTCTTTGAAATGTGTCACTGCATTTAATAAACCAAAAGGTTTTTTATAAGCATATAGTTTTGAATTTATCTTCTTCTTTGACCATCATCCGATTGAAGCTCGAATATCCATCAAGCATAAAAACCTTCCAGCTCCTACCACTATTTGTAAATTTTACTCCATATAAGGCAGAGGATAGTGATCCTTTAGGGAATCTTTGTTTAAGTCCTCGAAATCAAACCAAAGTCTGATTTCTCCATTATTTTTCCTCAACAAAACAAGATTATCCTCCCAAGTAGAGTATTTGATGGGAAATATTAAATTTTCCTCAATCATCTTGGATAATTCCTTCCTTATGAGGGGCTCTATCTTGGGGTGAACATGTCTTTGCTTTTGTCTCACTGGCTTGACATTATGATCAAGATCAATGAAATTTTGGGCAATACACGAATCAAACCCTTTTAGATCTTCATAATCCCATGAAAAGATATCACTATAATTTTTGAGATAAGGAGATAAAATCTTTTTTTTCACTTTCTGTGTATATCTTTCCAAGCAACAACTCATTACCTTGTGTGATAGTGATTGGTTGGAATTCCTCTTTCTTTGTTGTTATGTTATTTTCTTCTCCTTTAAACTTATCATCGAGATTGAAAATATGCTCTAAGGTGACCAATACTATAGGAAATTTGTTTGTTCTTATTTGATTGGCATGATCACGATATATGTGATGCAAATCAGATTGCATTTTTGAAGAAAACTCAGCCTCATGGATTAATTACATAATTTGTTCATCACTTTCAAACACCTTCCATCTAACCTCATTTTCTCGGAACTAATAGTTTTATTACTAACTTGATATGCTACTAATTTCCTTGGATGAAGTCTTCAGTAGGTGAACATAGTGATCCAAGGGATGCCATCTGATATGCATATTTGTTCAATTTTCTTAGCACCACTTACAGATTAATTACATCAAATCTCTCCAAGAGGTCCCACACTCTATGTTTATAAGATTTCAGAAGATTATTCTTTGTAGCGCACTTCCCTCTCACCGGTGGATGACCAATTCTGTGTCTCCAAATAATTGCAATGATTTAATTTGTCTCTTTTAAGTAGTAATAAGGCCATGGACCAATGCTTCATATTCTTCTACATTGTTAGAACATGCAAATTGCAATCTATGAGTAAAAAGGAATTTCTCATTTATTAGAGAAATTAGTACAACACCTACCCCAGAATCATTCCTCCTCCTAAAACCATCAAATAACATCTTCCATAATCCAAAAGAACTATCCTTTTCTTATTTGAGTGGTGTGGAGAAGGTAGAATATTCTTCATGAATGCAGAGGGTTCCAAGTCTAGTTTCCACAGCAGTATCATAGGGGTCAAATTCGTAATGCTCCTAGGCCCACTCATCTAATAAAATATCGAGGATTGGAGGAGATGATGGAATTTTCACTTCTCTACCTCTTTTTATTCTTGTTGGAGACAACTTCAAATATTCAAAAGGTTCTTCACTTGCTGCACTCTGTCTCATGTGTATCCTTCTTATGAAAATGGGTATCTTGACCATTGAAACTAATAGATATATATATCGGAGTCTCATTGAGTGGTGAAAAGTGAAAAGTATTATCCATGCACAAAGGGTAGGAATTGTGCACAAGGGGTGCACAAAGGGACACGTAAAACAAGGAAGGTTCAGTGTGTGAAGGTCCATGCATGAGCATACAAGACCTGAACTTAACCAATTTTCCGAATATGGATAAAATAGTAAAAGCGAGATGGAGTGCTCATCAAGCAAAGATCTAAAAATATAAAAAGAAGGTTAGTTTGGTACACACATAAAGGATCTATAATTATCAAAAGTACAAGTAGATCTAGGATAAAGAACCCGCAAGAAGCAAGCCAATAATAGTATTAAAGCCGAGTAAAGCATGTAAGATTTGATGTAAATATAACTTTATCTATTAGTAAGCACAAGTGTAAAAAAACATGCAGGGATATTGTTAAGCACACCTATTATTAGGAAGGTACATGCATATGGTGAAAGGTAAGTCCCCACCATATATATGTGGGTGATAATTCTTTGTAGAAGACTAGTCTGTGAGTTCTAGAGTTTTGGAGATTTAGGGAATCATTGTATACATGGTTTTGAGTGTTCTTGATGTAAACTAGTTCTAGATTTTGTATGCATACATGGACAATCAGTGACTATAAGCAATACATGATGTGATCAGCTAATTTATTTGCAATTAAATGATCTTTTCCATGGATAATTGTATATGGGTTGCTAAATTAACTAGATTTGAGTATGGGATTATGGGGATTCAAATAGTATTGATCATTCTTTATGTTGATTAATCTTCCTTATTATATGTGTTTTTGAGCTATCTTATTATAATGTTTCTTCTTATGTATGGTTGTTATGGTTATGGTTGTTAAAAATGCATGCTAACATCTTGTTAAGCATAACAAAGGAGGGACTTGGAGGTTGCATGCGCTTCGGGTGAGCTTCCATACTTGTCTAGATGAGGTGTCAGTGTGCATAGCTATTATTGGGTAATAAAAGACTACATTTTGGTTCTATTTTCGGGACCTCTTTTCTAATATTTGTACTAGGATGTTGCATGTCGATGGCATTTTGACTCTCCTTGGAGAATATTAATAATTAGACATATGACGGATAGAACACGTTCACTCGAGGTATAGCACTAGACTTGATTTCAATGCACAAAAGTGAGTGGAAAAAAATATCTATGACTTCTTGTATGAGACGTTCTTCAACTTCTTCCTAGTAGAATTATACTAGTGGTTGGCAGCTTATGCAGCTAACAAAGATATCTAGATAGGAAGGAAGAAAAATTGGAGGCATGAAGACTACCAGGAACTCTATGATTTTGATGATCCATGGATGAGAGTTGTAGATCACTAGTGGGAAGGTGTGTTGTGTAGTTATACCTTGGAGTACGTGATTTCAACATACTCTTTCTTGGAGGAAATAAATTTTTGGTTTTTGTGTAAGCTAAGAGGATCCTATTTACACACAACACCATTAGCTATCAAGATCTTGATGGTTGAAATAGGAATGGAGAACCTATCGATGACAAGTTGAACCCCACTGCACATGCAGTGAGGGAAATAGGTTTGGGAAGGATGGCGATGGCCTTGGTGGAAGAAAGATAGAGAGGATAGACAACTCGGTATAATTATGCATGACAAATGGTGGTTGATGAGGCATTGAGGTCAAGAATAATGATGATTGACGGAAGTGATGATATCCCCTTGAAAGGAAAGGGACGACATGATCATGTCATCCCAATATTGGGAAAGTGTGGTAGAGAGACCCCATTGAAATTTAATAAGAGTGAGTCTCGGGAGATAATAAGAACCATGGGCACACATCTGACCCAGACATTGGCCTCTTAGCCCTTGCGTAAGGTGTTCCAAATCTAGAGGTTATTATAGAAGAGCATCATAGTGAAGGTGAGCAAGGGGGATCTCCACACTTTGGGTGGGAGATATAGGTAGATAGATTTGAGTTATCGTTTAGGAGGTGTAATAAATTAAATATGCACACATGGTAAAATTGTAGGAATAAATGTTTGGAACAAGTAATTTTAGGGGTATTTTCACATGCACATCATCGTGAAATAGTGTTGGTGCACATCCCATTAGAACCAATCATATAGGTGCTGCTATAGCACAAACAATTGGTGTCTAGTTCAACACAACAACTTGTACACAAGGGAGTTCATCTACAAGACCAAATGTCATGACGAGAAGCTTAGGAGGTTCGGTTCCCACCATAAGGAGGAAATATTGGTTGAGCTTTAAGTTCGGGATCTGGTCCATTCTGACAAGGGTCGAACCAAAAATACCATTACACCTTGAAAACTAGAGCATTAGACATCCCATATTTACTTTGAGATGTTACTTCACTTACAATAATATAGAGGTGTGGAAGATGCAACTGAGCATGTACATAAGTGTGAGCTATTATGGAGAGCTAAGGGAATAAAATATCTTGATGGAAAGGAAAGTCAATTTTCCACCACACTTCAAGAGTGCACACATAGATGGTATAGAAAATATGACCCAGACCAGACTGCTGTGGATTATGATGCGCTACACGTTACATTTTTAGCTGAATTCCACATTCTACGCTTTGAACAATCAAGTATTAGTGCACTAAATGACATCAAGTAGGGCTTATCTCGAAAGTGTGAGGGAGTAAGACACGCGGTTTATGAATTTATTGTTCATGTTATCATATGATATTTGTCAAAGACAACATACATAGTGGTTTTTTGGAGGTATGTTGACCCCCTTTCAAAGGGATTTATCACATGAAACATTTATTGATCCACGTGAGGCCTTAAAAGTAGCTTTGTGTATAGAATCACTTGGGAGTGTAGATATAGGAATGGGTTTTTTCCGAGGTATAACTAACATCTATTACTACACAGTTGGAGAATATTTTTACCAATTCGGTGCATAAGACACATAATTGGTTATGCTTTGTACTAATTTCGATGTAGAATGGCATATGAAGGATAATTGTCTACATAGGAATGTGTGTGCCTTGTTACAATCTTGTGAGATTTTCCACAAGAATCGTGATGTCTGGAATTTCCCCCTCTTACAGTGTGTAACACATAAGAACATATCCATTTACTAAAATATTTTTGATGCACACATCCACGATATAATTGGCTTTTGTTTAATCGACCATATTCATGAGGCATGTGAGACTGGATTCGTTGCAATGCACCATTATGCCCAATAGTTCTCAGGCACAAGAAGAACAACCCGGTGAAGGGCACAACAATAGAGATGGTGTATTTCAAGGAGGATATAAGATCGAGAGGTCATGGTGGTAGAGGGAGGTTCACGCATGGTACATGTTATTCTTGTGCATCACTAGATCATTACTAGTAGGAGTTTCATAAGAATCATGTCTGCATGTACTGTGGAAAGGCACACAAGGTTGAGGATTTCCTGCACCTCTATGAACATATGTGTAAAAAAAAAAAAGGACAAGGTAGAGCATTTCCCGTATCAAGGTAGAGCATGTGAATAATGAATAGTGGGCACCCAAGAAGATAGCTAATCTGAAACCTCAACCTATTGTTGCTACTATGCACATAGAAGTAAGCGTGCATGATCCTCTTAACGAAAATCCCCTTATCAGGAGAGAGGAGGTGATACATGTTAAGTATCCATATACATCTCATCAGAAGGAGGTCTATCAGGAGACCATGACAATTATTATGGATTTACAAGGTGATATCAAGTGCTTAAAAGAATAGGCACATGAGAGAGAACGTGTAAAGAGCGTCAAACTTCCTCAAAGGG
This sequence comes from Taxus wallichiana var. yunnanensis, assembly GCA_018340775.1. Taxonomy (NCBI): domain Eukaryota; kingdom Viridiplantae; phylum Streptophyta; class Pinopsida; order Cupressales; family Taxaceae; genus Taxus; species Taxus wallichiana. Next base: position 156,449,150 of record CM031239.1, read on the forward strand.
ATGTGGATGATTTGAAGGAAGTGTGTAGGATGTTACGCTAGGAGAACATCATTCCTTTTTTAGGAGAATGGTTGTGAGAGAAAGTACCATGTGTAGGAGTTGAGTGTGAGCGTAAGATACTTCAAGCCAATCTACCTCCCAGAACCATGAATATGACATGGATGTTACACTCGGATGCAATAATAGATGGTTGTTTGGTGAGTAACATTCTTATCGACATAGGTGTAGTGGTCAATTTATTAACATTGGATGCTTGGAACCAGATGGGAAGGCCACAATTACAACAATTTTCTAATGTGATATATGTTGGAGCTCAAATACTCTAGCCCCTTTTCTTTGAGTAACGCCCATAATGTTCGCATGCCCAATTGTTCTAATTAAGGATTGTAAAGGTGGAAAATGATTTCTATAAACTTGGTGGGTGGTTAGGGAAAATTTTCAAGACCATTAAGAAGGAAGTTCCTGCAGAGGAGAGGACGGGTGTCCACATGTTTCGTTGGCACACTTTTGAAATGGTATGGTGAGTCGGCCCCTCCCTCTAGATGTGAGTGTTCACCACATGGCTTATGTGTGGAAAGGTTGTCCTAACTAGTTGAGAAGTCAAAGAAAGGGGGATGTGGATGTTTTCACATGTCACCTAGGCGTAATTCAGAAGAGGAAAGACGTGCAAAAGGAAGGAAATTCTGAAAGGTAAGAAGGAATCCTCGAAAGGTGATGTTCAGAGCCATACAACTCAAGGATAGTATTTTGAACCATTAAAAGTGCAGGAGTGATTTCTTTCCATCGCTAATATCAGTGCTAAGTTAAAGAATCCATAATGGTGGAACAGAAAAGAATTGCATGTTAGAAAATGAGAATTTAAAAGTAACATCATTTGAAAGTAGTCTTAGATGTAATTAAAAATGGGGATTCTATAGGGGCCCCAACCCATGGTAAAAAGGGTCCAATTACATGATTGAAAACAAAAGCATGAAAGGCAAACATAGTGACTTAGAGACCCTTCACTCCTTCGTAAGTTCCACCCAAAGGGAGACAGTTTTTCAACAACTTGTTCTTCCTCAGTGAGAATTCATCAAATCCCTGTGTTGTCTAGATAAACATGATGGACCCTGCTAAATCCTGCAACATCCCCATATCCATTAATGACTTGAGATTCATTCTTAGTTCATGCATGATCTTCTCCAGCTCAATCTTCTTCGATAGGAAGACACCTAGTCTATAAGATCTAGGCCACCTGTGAAGAATGTTGTCTTCCCCTTCCCCTTGTGAAGGGTAGACTTGTTATGAGTAGATTGAGGAGGGACAACTGGAATGGTTGGAAGACCAAGGACTACATCATGGTGGCTAGAAGGAACAAGGGACTTTGAGCTTGATTCACCTTTCCATCTCCTTGAAAAGGGTGGGTGCTCTCTTGGGAAGGGATTGGCCAAGGACCTAAGAGGCCATGCCCTGATGGAGGATCAAAATGCCATGAGTGAGTGGAATACCGAAATACAAACATGGTTGTCCCAAGAAAAGGAGATTGTTGCTCTTGATTGGTGAGCGAGATAGGAAAACTCCTCTTCTCCATTTGAGATAATAATTGGGGGCTGAGAGCTTGATTCGCCCCTTCTCTTCCCTAAGGATGGTGTTGGAATTGAACTTGGTTGTGAGGATGTAGGTCCTATTTTTCCTTTCTCTAGAGAGGTAATCCTCCACTCAAATTCAGCCACCTTGTGATTATTGGTAGGCATGGTGTCGATGGAATATTTTTCGTACAATACATAAGATTCCTTGGGAATCTCCTTTAATAAAAATTCTTCATCACACAGAATGGAAATTGAAAATCAGTTTTCTCAGACACTTGGGGCCTCCTCTCAATCTAGAATTTCTTAAGGGTTTTGGGAGTATTCAAATGTTCCCATCGAAAGAGATGGAAATACATCAATTGAAAAATTATGAAGATAGGGTTGATCCTGATTAGCCTTATGAGAAGTGCGATCTAGACTTGCTGATAATTTAGGGGACATCTGGTGTCTCTGACACATTCTATGTCACACAAGGCCCTAATGAAAGCTTCATCAGGACCACTCAGGTCAAATATTTGATTCAAATATTCACACAAAATTTCCTTCAAACTATTTTCCAGAGGAACTCTCACCATATCACTGATAGAAGATTGTGAAAATATCCTCACCTATAAGATAAGAAAAATAATACATCTTTTTGATGGGATAAAATTGGGTTTTATGGTGGAAGTGGCATGGATTGACTTAATTTAAGGATATCATCTACACCCGATAAAGGAAGAACTTTCTATGATCACACAAGAAGAATTTACAGTTGAAGTGAATCAGTACGAGCATAGTTAATGAATTATCTCGATATTATAGGACCCATGAGAGATAGTGAACCCATTAGATGTGAGAAGGGATGTACTGCACTTAAGATTTATTTTCAGGTGGTAAATAAAAAGGGTTTATGTCACTTCAGGTCACCTCAAAGTGCTAAAGGGATATCAGAAGCAACCATCAAATCACCGGGTGTAAGGAGTTATGAAAGCAATAGTCATAAGCAATGACATGAATATTTTAATCATATAGGATAAGAGAAAAATGAAGAAGGCCTATACTCTTTGCACCTGGAAAGGCCTTCCAAAATCATTTTTAAACATATCATTGATACACCTGGAATTTTGTGAAGGATGAATGTACTTGGGAATATCCACTTTTTGGGGAGAAAACCAAAGAATAAAATGGGGATGGAATAGTATAAAGGTGATGAGGATACTCTTGCAGCGGGGGTTAAAATTTTCTAAGAAAGAGAAAATACTAAGAAAATCCATCTTTCCAAGAGATTTTCCTAGAGCCTTAAAAATGAATCATGTCAAGATGGTTGCAAGTGTATATGCCATTGAAAAGCATTGAGACTATAAATGAAACTTTCCCTTGTTGATGAATTTGATGAGCCCTGAGTTAATCATGTTAATCATGAGCATTGTTGAATTTATTTTCAATTTGATGTGTTTCAAAATAGTTATTCATGTTCCTGTCGTAATCTTATGTTAGGAATTCCTCTTAATCACACAAGATCTGGTCCTTGTGGTAGTATTGTGGTATTTGTAATTATGTAGTGAGAAGATATTTCATTTCATTGCATAATAAACAATTTAAATTTGCTTTACTTCCATGTTGTTAATACAAATTATTTGTTAGTCTATGAGTGTATCTTAGGTGTGATGGATCAAGAATCTCTGATGTTTAGTTGAGTCTTTGACATGAGCATTTATGTTAAATTCTCAAAGAATGTGTGATACCATGCATCTTTGGGCTTCCATGGGTGCACACTTTCTAGTTAAAGGTTCATTGTTGACTATTTGAAGTATTTTATCATCTTTCTTGGCAGACTTCCCAACCTTTGTTAAAATTCCCTAGGAATCTAGTATAATCAACTTTATCCTACTTAATTCCCCACCAAAACCCATTTATAAATAATGAATCCTACATGAACTATCCATGTTTGCATTGTTTGTCCATAAATTTTGAGGATATCTGTTGAATTTACCCACCCTTTGTCTGAAACATGCAGGAGAAATCAGGTCTTATTATTGTCTTTAGTAATCAAACCTTGTTTGGAAGATGTCTCCATTCTCTAGAAGTGACAACTCATAAGAGTTAGATTATGTTGCATTGACCATGTCTTCTTAAGGTTTCCTTTCAAATATCATAGAGAGAAAGTTCAGTATAACCGACCCATTCACATCTCTCACAAACTTAGGTTACAAAATGGGTCCTCTCACCCTAGTTGAAGGCACAACCAAAATTAGTAAGGGTAGGTCAAACCCTTTGCATGGTGCTACCTAGATTTTTTGAGTTTGAGTGACAAAGAGTCAGCTAAATCCTTTCCCGCTACAAAATGACTCAAAATCTGATTTATCTATCTCTAAGCATCCTGCTTAGCCTATTGATGTTGCTCGTCTTCAAAGGGAGAATCAATTTGGGTACCAACACTAATTTTGGCACCGTTGTTGGGAACTATTTGTGCACATACATATACATATTGATCTCTGGTAATAATTCTTACATGTTTAGATGCAAATATATTGTTTGAACATCACCCTTTGTTAAGCATTGTGAAGATCAATCAAGATCAAAAGTTTGTTGTGTAATACTTCTTGATTTTGGCAAACGTTGTACTAGATTTTTATTTATAGTGATAAATATTGACAAAGGATGATCAGATCTGTGGAGCTTTGTAGGAATTGATTATTGATAGAAACTTGACAAGTTACTTACAGTGTTTTAGCACATCTAAGGTGAAAATACTTGGTGGTGACTCCATATTGGTTTGAAATTTTTGGTAAATACCAGTTTCTTAAATCTTTGTCAAGTGAGATTTTTGTTGATATTTGCAAATCTGGAAGGAAGAAGGTCTTTGTTTAATAAAGATCCTACTAGAATATTATTTCTAGAGCTTGGAAAAATAGATCCAAAAAGGAGACAAGTCTGGAAAGAACTGGAGGATCAAGAGTTAAGAGAGAAGGTAGTACCAGTTGTGGAAATTGATCAACCTATAGCTGAGGATTTTCGTACACCATTAAATAGTTTAGAATCAAATAGTCCTCGAGTGAATCTGAATACTCCAACTGGTGATGGGTCAACATTTTTATTTGGAATAAGTGTCCCTCATTTCTTTCCTCTATCACTCAAAACTGATACAACCTTTTGTGAGGACGAGTCACTGGGGGATATTTGTTGTGAATCATACACTTGTACCTCAAAGGCCCCTGGTCCCATACCATTTTAATACACCTATAAGATCAGCGCATCAAAATAACATGGCTTGGCCTCCACCTAGACCTCCTTTTTTTGTCAACATGTTTGGGCCAATAAATTTTAGAGGCATGGTTGAATATCCTAATGTTGTACCACAAGATGTTAGAAATAGATTACCTAAATTTCATGGAAATAATGCCATCACTGGTGACCAACAGTTGATACTCTTTCTCAATATGATGGAGGACTTCAAAATTGAATATGAAGATGTGTATATAAATCTATTCATTCACACTCTAGAAGAAGATGCACGTGATTGGTACAAATATTTTCTAGATAACTTAGTGGATTCATGGACTGAGATGAAGAATGATTTCAGATTATAATAAGGGGATAAAATAGACCCAAGGTTCCTCTTATCTAAGTTTGAGAATATAAAGAAGAATCTCAGTGAATCATTCACAATTTCAATACCAAATTCAATAAGACTTTAAACAGACTACCCATAATTTTGAGGCCTAGTGATGAGTCATGCCTAATTAAGTATTATGATGCCTTTGACAAGAAAGTTGCTTATTATTTGAGAGATAAGAACCCTAGAACATTGAGGTAGGCTTTCACAATGGCTTTACAAATTGGAAATAATATTAAAGTAGTTGGGAAACCCCCTAAAAGGGAGGGTGTCAAAATGATTAATCCTGATAGACCTCAGTCAAACAAGGTGGTGGATCTGAAGGAAGTTGTAAAAACTTTGGTCGGGGAAGTTAAAGAAATATCCTATAAGTCGGTCGAGTAGAAAAAGGAATAGGACATCATTATCAAGGTCAACACAAACCACAAGGCCAAGATAGATTTGGAAATCATTTTAGGAGTGATAACATAATAGATGAAAGAGGAAAAGGACCCATGGGATTAGGAAATAAACAACTTAGAGAAAATAAACAAGTACCCCCTCTAGCTAGAGTTGTTGTGGTGGAAGAAAATCATGTTATTGAATGGTGTGATAGGTGTTTTTTGCCACATTCCCCTTACAAACCTATTGAGGAATATGAAGAAACAATGATGATGAATCTTATGGTGATGTATACATGATGGAATGCCCTGAAAATTCATAGCAAGGAGCCACTTCAACTGAGCTAATAAGCACCAAGACTGTGGAAAGTTTCTGGAACTGTGTTTATTAGAAATTGCCTCTTCCCCTTAATGATGATGTTGAGGTTGATATGGTACAAGAATTTGATCTACCTAATCATGATTTTGAATATCTAAGGGATTTGATGATTAAAAATGGGTAAGTGCATGAAGTTGGTGGACAATTCCGTGGACATAAAAACCTGAAATAAAGGAACCGCGATCGCGGTTTATATACCGTGATCGTGGTTCTGAATTCTAGGTTCGGTAATTACCAAACCTAAAACCGTGATCGTGGTTTAGAACCGCGAGCGCGGTTATAAACCGTGATCACGGAACTCTGAGACAAAAATTAGCAGTCCCACGACTCCTTATTTTCCCCATTTTTCATTTCAAACCGTGATTTTTCCTAAACATTTTTCACTCGAGCTTTGAATACCACCTCAAAATTGCTCATCGACTTTTGGATAGCGATAGATTCAACCATGCCACCAAGACGAGGAGGTAAGTCCCCGATTGTAATCATTTTTTGCATTTTACGTTTTTTTTTTGCATTTTTATGGGTTTTTTGAAATATTTGTTTATGTATGCAATTTTCTTGTTTTATAAGTTGGTCAAAGTAAGCTCAAATCATGTAAACCATCAAAAATTCCTCAAAACCCACCAAAAATTCCTCAAAACCCGCTGAACATTCCTCAAAACCCTCCTCCAAACATAGATCCACCTCCTGTGGCTCCTTCTATCCCCACTGAGCCAAATAGGAACACAAGATAATATCATTGGAAGAATCTGAGAAAATAAAATTGTCATTGAGAACCTAATTCAAACTATAAGACAAAATCATGCTACAAATCCATCCCACATGACTTTAGCCAATACATTACAAACATTGATTGGTGAAGTCGAGTCCACAACCAACCAAATACATAGATGGAACACCTTTAGAGGTGACTGTAGGTGGTATGCGGATAAACTATCCCATGCGGCCGTAAAAGACAAAAAAATTGGAAAAGACCTCATTTGTGCATTATTTACCAACCCTAGAACCAATGCCCCCCCACAGTTACTTGCAAATGGTTCCCAATCCATTGGTGCCACGATGACCGAATCAAAAACAATTTTTGGGACCGATGGTGGATGGTTTTTGATTATCCACCATGCAACAACAATGAGGTTCCTCTTTATTTTTTAAAGAAATTATATTGTGAGTTCGTGCTCAATGAGGTCCCGAATTATTTTGACTTTTCTAACTTTTTTGGTCGAGGAGGTGGCTCTGCATAGAGTAGACCTGGTGCATACATAGGTCAACCTAGGATCCCCCATGCCCCAAAACCCCCACTGCCTTAAGTTATCCCTCCTACAGTGAAGGAGGTTGTGGAGATTGATACATTGCATGCATTGAGGGAGCTCACTAACACTCTGACCCAAAGATAGTGACCAGATTGCATCTGGTGATGTTGGTGGAGGCGCTAGTTCTAGCACACCACACCACTTGTGGATCATGTGGTGCCGTATGCACTGTGGGTGAGACATCATTTGTTGGTTCACAGGATTTCTTTTCTATAGATGAGATGTTGGGGAATGTTTTTGGAACTGGTGCCACTGATATTGGTCTTTCACAGGTAAATTTCAAATTTCAAATAAATTTAAATAATATATATATATACAATAGTGTAATTCACATGTTTGAGATATATATATATATATATATATATATATATATATATTTGATTGTACGTAATGTACATACATGCAAAAACTAATTTTTTATTTTATTTTAAATAGCAGAGCCGGTGAAGGAAATATCCGGCATCGACATGCTAACTACTGCAGCTGGGCGTGTTTCAAACGTAAGTTTCAAGTTGTACAAACTTACATTTTTAATTTCATTTGATTGCACTAGATTATTATTATAATGTTTCACGTGTATGTTGTACATATTAATATTTTTCTCTTTTATACACAAGAGCCTGGCGGGTCATCATTTGCTTAGGAACTGAGGCTACTGGCATGCCTCACATGAGTTTTATGCAGGTTAGTAAATCTCTTTACACTTTGTTTCTAATTACTAGAAGTTCACGTGGATTACATGCTTTGGACCTCTGTTATGTGGTGCACAGTCATGTAGATTTTAATATTGATTTGTACATGTTTTTTGTATAGCTTATGACTGCTAGAGAGACTCCTCCATATATGCAGACTGTGGAGGCTACTGTAGATACTGCCATAGCATCTGCAGATCCACTAACTGAGGTACAATTTTTCAAATTTGTTAAATTTTGGAGGTTCATTATTTCTTATTACTTAAATCTACAATATCAAATTTTGTATGTATATGTGAAATATTTAATTTGAAAATTAATTATTTATATGTAGCTTACCCCTCATGAGTCTATTGTTGTCCCTGCGATGCGTTAACAACAAATTGATAGGGATCATGACATTACGGTAAGATTTCACATGCATTTTAACTAAATTGTACAAGTTTCTAAATTTTGAATGTATTTTAAAATTTTGGGTGTTAAAAACTTGTTGTTTATGAATGTGCAGGTTAGGTTGCAGGCATGCTTAGAGACACCTAGGACCACACGGATGAAATCCATAGTGGCATCTCCCTCCACTACATCCCCAGGTCGTGGACGTGCTAATTCTAGCAGGGGGTGAAGAGAGGGAAGATGTTTCATGAGTAGATTCATAGTCCACCTAGATGTACATAGATATATATATGGGCCATCTAGTCCTAGTGAACATGTTTCTTCATATAGTCCATTGTATATATATAGCCTTTTGTGACCGCATGTGGTCCCATATGTACATTATGACACACTTAGTTTGAGATGTACACATACATTATGAACTTATACATATATATTTTCAGAGACATGCATCTGGAGCACACTTTTTTGATTCTTATATATCCATGTGTGTTGGTTTTCATAACGATAAATCTGAACTATATATGTTTGATTTGATTTCATTGCATGTATGATATCCTTCTATGTATGTTTTCATAACCATTTAAATTAGTTCTCTGATATGTACATGTTTGATTTAAATATTTAATCATGTCTTCTTGTATTTGGATTGAGATGAAATTTTTTCATTAGATTAGGTATTTTCATATGGTTTCCTACTTCAAATTTCAAGTGTTTTCGATCTCTAGAATTGCAAGGATCTAAAAAGGTAAGTTTTTTCTCTGAAATTTTAAATGGGATGCTATAAAAAATTAGGGTACCAATGGAAAATATTTTTAGATCATCTTCAAGGAGTTCATGAGTAGAAGTTACGGGAAAAATTGTAGGGGAAATGGAGCAAAAATGAAGGAGATATGAGCAAAAATGTGATTTTTGCAATAGGGTTTCTTGAAAATTTAGTAGCATAACTAAATATACTAGCAACAATGAAGGAAAAGGAAATATTTTAAAAAGGGATTAAAAAAATGGCTAAGTGTATGTTTATACTCACCTCTTAACATTAACCTAGCTAACTCACCTTCTAACTCATCCTTGACCATTCTGGATTAACCAGGTTACATGGCATGACAGGGTAGGGTTACAAGCCTTAAGTGACAAAGGGACTTAAAGGGGTGATAATGTGAGAAGGGGTTAAGTATTCATGAGAGGGGGCAACATAATCAAGTTGGGGTGCTGAGGAATTGAATACCTAGTGAGAATGTTACAAGCCTTAAGTGACGAAAGGGAGAGATTTCATGTGGTGGTGCATTCTGATGTCCCAAGTTGAAACTTGGGTAAAAATTTGACAGTAAGCCCTTATTAGTATTCTTAGGTTCCACCCATCGCATGAAGAATCCTCCTCTAATGAAGAATCAACTCATGTCTTCCTCCACGGAAGATCTTGAATGATGAGGCTTTTCCATAGACCATCTTGTTGAATCTGGAAACTACAAATGAAACTTTCTCATCTTCCAAGATGTTCACATGCTCCAATGTGTTGAGTCAATTCTCAGGAATGGCATTGATATTTCCACATTGACTAAAATATTTTTCATTTAACTCTTCATAGGATTCTAGAGATATAACCTATGATCTCTACAAGGGCTGAACTAAAACTTATTGACTATTGAAGGAAAGGGTCACAAATATTTTCCTGAACCAATTCTTAAAATTTGAATCCTGAAGATTCTTCATGTGGAATTATTCTCCCTGAGAGGTGTACCAAGCTCATGCATTCTTGTGCCAAGATCTTCCAAAAAATTTGATACATTCTCCTCATGGGATTCAAAATCAGAAATGGCTTCTTTTAGAGCTTCAAACCTCTAGGTGATGGTATGGGACAAAATTTCATACAAGTTCTCTGAGTCAGATGAAAACACACCTGAGCTCACCAAGGAATGAGAATCAAAATTATTCATCTCACTCGCAAATGGGAGATTATTTTCCCAATGGAATTTCTCTTTCTTGATCTCAACTCTATTCCTATTGATTTTCAAAAATATGACCAAGAACAATCTAAACAAAGAGATAATCTCAGGAAATAGATCATGTTCCCTTTTTCAAGGATCATGCTCACCCAATGGTCACATGTCCTTCTTTGCAGTATGAATGCTTGATCTTGCTTGTTGGACTGGGGGGTTGAAGTTTCAGATGGGAGACATTGCTTCAATTTGAGGCAGAGATGATTAATCTCATGCAATCAATGATGGCACTTATGAATAAAAGGTCCTCACACATGTGTTCCCTTAATTGTTTGATGATTTGTACTTATACTCCTAATTTTGTGTCTAGTGATATGTGATGAAGAATCCTATTACAATGCAAAAATAATGAGCATGTAAGCACATAGCTGGGGCAACAGAGGATGGAGAGAGATCACCACAACAACATAGCTCAAGAGAGAAAAGCAAGGATAGTGATGAAGTAGGTCTAAGAGGACAGAGGCAAGTCCAAAGAGAACAAGAGAGATGGAAGGTAAACAAGTGACAAATTGAATGTTTTGAGTCCTAGGAAATGAATGGAGGCAAGGAGTGAGAAGTCATGCCTCAGGACATCGTGGTACTGAACTGACTACGTCAAAACATCCGGTGGCCAAGTGAAAACTAGAGGAGGTGGTGTTTTGGTGCACGACAAGGTTGTTGCTTCCGGCTACTTCGTTTGGGCGTAGTCCCTTAAGAGCCCTGAGATCAAAATATTGTTCAACTTTGACGGGTGACTACTCGACTCCATGGCACCTAGAGACATCTCATTTGATCTAACACCTCAGCATAGGGACCCTCTACAAAATCCTCTCTCGGTTTTTTTCCTTCTCATTTTGGTGCTCTCGCTGCCCTATTGTTTACAAACGCACGAAATAGTGCAGTTGGAGCCAATGATTGGTTGTCAAACACTATATTTTGCAAACGGTGGGTCGTGGCACCAAACCGACTGCATCGGCACATCCGGTGGCTAGGTGAACACTATAGGAGGTGGTTTTTGGTGCGTGACAAGGTCGTTGCTTCCGGGCTACTTCGTTCGGGTGTAGTCCCTTAAGAGCCCTAAGACCAAAATATCGTTCAACTTCGACGGGTGACTACTCGGACTCCATGGCACCTAGAGATAGCTCATTTGATCCAAAACCTCGGTGTAGGGACCCTCTACAAAATCCTCTCTCAGTTTTTTCCTTCTCATTTTGGTGCTCTCGCTGCCCTATTGTTTGCAAATGCGCGAAAATAGTGCAGTTGGAGCCAGTGATTGGTTGTTAAATGCTATATTTTGCAAACGGTGGGTCAGTGGCACCAAACCGACTACGCTGGCACATCCGGGTGGCTAGGTGAACACTAGAGGAGGTGGTGTTTTGGTGTGTGACAAGGTCGTTGCTTTTAGGCTACTTCGTTCGGGCGTAGTCCCTTAAGAGCCCTGAGACCAAAATATCATTCAACTTTGACGGGTGACTACTCGGACTCCGTGGCACCTAGAGATGGCTCGTTTGATTTGAAACCTTAGTGTAGGGACCCTCTACAAAAGCCTCTCTCAGTTTTTTCCTTCTCATTTCGGTGCTCTCGCTGCCCTATTGTTTGCAAACGCGTGAAATAGTGCAGTTGGAGCCAGTGATTGGTTGTCAAACACTATATTTTACAAATGGTGGGTCGTGGCACCGAACCAACTATGTTGGCACATCTAGGTAGTCAAATGAATGCTAGAGGAGGTAGTTTTTGTGCACGACAAGGTCGTTGCTTCCGGGCTACTTCGTTTGGGCGTAGTCCATTAAGAGCCCTGAGACCAAAATATCGTTCAACTTTGACGGTGACTACTCAGACTCCGTGGCACCTAGAGATGCCTCATCTGATCCAACACCTCAGCATAAGGACCCTCTACAATAGCCTCTCTTAGTTTTTTCCTTCTCATTTCGGTGCTCTCGTTGCCCTATTGTTTGTAAACGCATGAAATAGTGTAGTTTGAGCTAGTGTAAGGTTGTCAAACGCTATATTTTGCAAAAGTGGGTCGTGGCACCGAACCAACTACCCCGACATGTCCTAGTGGCCAGGTGAACGCTAGAGGAGGTGGTGTTTTGGTGTGTGACAAGGTCATTACTTCCAAGCTACTTCATTCGGGCGTAGTCCCTTAAGAGCCCTGAGACCAAAATATCGTTTAACTTCGACGGTGACTACTCGGACTCCATGACACCCAGAGACGTTTTTCCACACCTCAACGTAGGGACCCTCTACAATATCCTCTCTTAGATTTTTACTTCCTAGATCGGTGCACATGAGTAGGTATGGTCTTGTAAACACTTGGGGAGGAGTCGTTTTCAAAATTTACAACATTTTCAAAATTTACAACATTTTCAAAATTTACAACTTTTTCAAAATTTACAACTTTTTCAAACAATGAAAGCTTCTCTTAGCTTTGAGAATTTAAAATTCTCTTCTAGCAGTGCCAACCACGTGAAGGTGGAAGCTTTTCTGGCACCACTAACCTAAACATAAAAGTGTTAGTAAAAGAAATTTAAGTTTCAAATCAAAACCATATACTATCTATATATACAAAATACACAAATTTAAAATAAAATATATTCAAACTTAAATCTAGATCTTTAAACTAACAAATTTATATATATATTGAAAAGAAATTATATATACTAGACATGAACATTGTAAATTCATTCCAATGAACCATCAGGATCGGATCTACTCTGAATAGCAGACAAGATTGCTTCATGATCTGACTCTCGAACCTTCCAAAGAATCTTGTTATTAGGCCTTCCTCGATATCTATACAACTGAATATTTATCACTAGAACTAGATGCGAATATAAGAGTATTTTCCTATGTGTCTCAAAGTCTTCAAACACCCAAACAGAGGAGTTTTTTAATGGATACCATCGAAGTCAAGTTCCAGTAACTACCACTAACCCTGTAGGATACTCAATATCTTCACCATCTATAATAGGAGAAGTCAACTTCTTTATTTCCTTGATGCAATAACATAAGAAATAGTTTGTTCCTTCTTCATTGTTTTTGCACAATTACTTTGAAAGACATGTCCTACAAAAAAACAACTTGGTTAAATAACTCAAATTTAAATTACATATTAAAATTTCAATGGAAATAACTCAATACAAATATTAAATAAATAACCATAAATACCTTGTCGCACTAAAATCAAAATTTCATCAAAGTCCTTGGATGTTATAACTTCATCTACAGAAACAAGTCGTAATGCTTGTGGAGGTTGATAACTAGGAAGCGAGTTAGAGGCCTACAAATCCATCCTTCCACCCATTCTTGTGAATCACACTCAACAGTGACAAATTTGATACAAGTTGCACAAAAACATGTCAAATTTCTTGTCCATATGGCCAACAAAGTAGCGTCTGAGCTACAAAATGAGTGCATATCACTGGACCCAATGAGTGTCATACAATCCTCGTAGTTAGCAATATGTTGTTTTTCTATCAACCAAAAATATCTGTGAACTGTGGAATTTTCTTGAGAACCTCGGGCCATGTTGTCAATACACCATTCCACTATGCTCTTTGCATCTTTTAATTTAGCACCATCTTTGTACTTCAACTCTTCTCTTGCAAGAGCTCTTTTCACACATGCCCTTGCACCGTCATGTTCTCCTTTTCCATGTCCAACCTCAATGAAACTCCAAATATGTTGCACACTCATCTTAACGTGCATTCTGCTCATCTAATAAAACATTCATGCATTCTTAAATGAGACAGAAATTATCTCGACCATATATAATGTTGTTTGAAGTGGATGTCCCTATCAGACAAGTTTCCATAAAATAACTAGAAACACCCTTACACAAATTCAATAGAATGAGTACGATCATCAATGATATAAAAGTGGTACTCTCTTAAAAAATTTGATCATTCTCTGTTCTTGTCAGGAGAATGTAGAAATGCTATATGCACAAAAATGGCAACTTGTACTAAGTTGTAATATTGCGATTGAACCTCCATTTGTGGTTGCAATGTGTAATTCTCTACAAAATCAACCACTGAAACAATAGTACCAATAGGAAATGTGTCTTTGCATAGCTTGAATTGTTCATCCAACCATCAAGCTCTATGTGTATGCCTCGCATACTCATAAATAATTTCATCCTTAAATTTTCTCAAAAATTGGAAAACAAGCATTTGTTCTGTAACTAGCTCACACCGTTTAGACTCTTTTCCATCTTTCAACTAGTATGTAACTGATTTATATTTATCAAACTCAACTAAATTATGTCCTATTGTACCTTCAATTTTCTCATGGATGTAACTTTCCAATTTAGGTAATCCGTCGCATGTACTACAACTTCCATCTAAACAATCCTGACTATAAAAAAATTGTCCAACTTCTTTTTCACAAAATATAGTAGGAATGAAATCCCTGGAAGATATTGGTGGAACTTGAACACCACATTCTGATAACATAGTTTTAGAATGAAAATTAGAATGAATACGTAAAAATTTAGCATAATGCATCGCAAATTCAACATGTTTCCTACAACAAGTGGTGCGAGCGTGGTTGATTTTCACATATAATGGTTTCAACATTTCAAAAAATGTTGACTAATTTTAATTTCTAGATTCTCTTGTTCAAACTTACGAAAAAATTGAGTTTGAGTCATATCTAAGAAATGCTTTGGATGTGGTTCACGATTAGTAGAACCAACTCTCTATTTTATAACATCTCTTGTATTAGGTGAAACTCTAGTGTTATCATGCCAAAATTTAATAACAACTTCTCTTATAGCATCAAAATTATTTTTGTCCTTACGCGGTGCTCTAGCAGAAAATGCCCAAAAATTGACATTATTGAGTGATTGAAGGATATTACGTCTTTTAATTACTTTCATTAGAGTTTTTCAATTAACTTATAACATTCGACTTGTTTGCGTAATCAAACATTGTTTTTTATTGATTCACTTACAACACTAGTAGCAAGTACACGACGCACAATATTATTATCCCTAGTGTGTCTCTTGACACCAACAATGTGATATGCATCATGAAGGTTTTCAAAAATTGTAGAGGTTTGACTACGTATATTAGATGTTGTCAATCCTAAGGTGTTTAATGTATGTCTCATTTTAATCAATTTCATCAAACTAACCAACAATTGACATCTTTTGGAATCATTTAAAATTTTAAAATGATTATCCCAAATTTTAGTGGCTTTTCTTCTGATTTGTCATTTAGAAAGTTTGTCAGACATTGGTTTCAAAATGTTTTCATCAATTTCAATAAAAAAATTAGGTTTCTTACGTAAAATCCTAGGAGGTGTTTTTGTCAAATTTTACTTGTCTACAGTTTCAACATGAATTTCCTTATTCACATTTTCATTGTCTCCTTCAATTTCAACATTTGCTACATCATGAGTATTTAATTCTTCTTCAACATTGATAGTAAAAACATCTTCATCACGAGTATTTAATTCAACTTCAACATTGATAGTAGAAACATTACCTGGTTCTTCATTGCTTACAATAGTTGGGGTTGAAGATGAACCTCTTCTTGATTCACGAAGTTTCCGCATTCACTTAGCATTTTGAATTTTGCTAGCCTCTAATTCGTTTGGTTTTTTTTTACTTAATGACTTCCTTTTTGACTTCGTTTTTGTCTCCCATGATGTTTTGCTTCCGGTGATAAGAAAAACGTGCAGAAAAAAGATAAAATTTTGTAGTAATTCATACGGTAAGGTCAGAGAGTAAAAATCACATGGTAATTTAGACATTGGGATGTGTGTAAATATGATTTATGAACCGCGAGCATGCTTTATAAACTACGATCGCGGTTTATAAAGCGCACTCGTGGTTTGTATAAACCATGCTCACGGTTTGTGTTAAAACCATGATTGCGCTTTATAAACCGCGATCACGGATCTATCTACCAAACCTAAGCCTCGGAAAATCTTTGTTTTTCCCCAACCAAAGCTATGGAAGGTCATTATGAAGTGTAAAAGGTCAAAAAACCTCAAATCTGCTCTTCCAAAGACTTGAACCATGTTAAAAATTGAAAAATTTTCACAAAAATGGTGCCATCGTGTAGGGGAGACTCTTAGCTTCGTAGAAATATTGATTTTAAAGTGAATAGAATAAGATAAATATCATTTTATAATTTTTTACTAACAATAGGTCTTTAAGACATTTTTTCCCGTGAATGTTCATGTCTACGTTTAAGACTATAACTTTTGTTTCGCTTATCAAAATATGATAAAACTTATACCATCCCAAGTGTGGAAAAATTCTTTACACGTTAAAAAAAAATTGATTTCAATATTTTTTTGATATAGTTATAGCGGGCAAACGGAAAGCGCTCCATTTTCTAAATATTTTTAGACCACTTCCACGGAAAAAATCATAAAAAAAAATATTGCTAAAAAATACAAAATAAAATCCATCCCAAGATGGACAACTACATCTAACGTTTTACCAAAGGAAAAAAAGAAATAACAAGATTTGGTCATCCAAAATGCGGGTAAACGGACTTCAATCTTATAAGTTTTAAAAAAAAAACTAATTCATATAATTTTAAGTGTTTAATATAGCTAAACTTGTCCATTTTTTAAAAAATTAGCATTTTAGAAACTAGATTCTGAATGCTATGATTCATATTTATATAATTTTTTCTAATTTAGAGTGCGCGTATAGCTAATAATCCCTACAAGTTGAGATTTTGCTTTTTTGCAATATGACGTCTACGAGATGACCCTATATTTGTCCATCAACTTTCTGCACTTATCCAAATACGATGGAGGAGTCCCTTATCGGGAAGATAGGAAATTACTAATAAATGGAGGTGTTTCTCGGAAAAGGAATATAATCTTAGAAGTCGAGTTGTTAAAGGAGGGGATTATAGCCCAAGCCCAAAACCTCACTTCTTACTAATATCCCAAAAGAGTCTCCTAAGAAGGATGCACTAATTAAAAGTCTGATTGTCCCAAATAGAACTCGTGCCCCAGTTCATGCCCAAAATGTAGAGAATATTGTACCACCAGAAGAAACCATTACCCTTCCTCCTGACATGATTTAACCAAATATGCCCCATGCCATATTTCCCATATTTTGATTCAAGATCAAGATCACAGTTCCTATTGTTGAATTGCTTTGAATCCCTGAACATAGGAAAAGAGCATTTGAGTACTTGGGATTCAGAGAGCATACACATTCCTCATGTAAAAATGTGAATCATGTGGATACTCCCCCTATTATTACAAAATTGGAAGTACCTCAAGTGTTAAAGAATTTGGGAGATTGAGGTATATTTAGGCACTTCTCTTATTAAATCTCAACTTGATGTTGACACTTTTTATACTACTTTGATCATAAAAGATAGGTTACTGCATAATTGCATGTTTGATTCAGGGGCTTTTTGTAATGCGATGCCCCTTGAGGTGATGAATGAATTAAATATCAAAGTAACAATTTTTTTGGAAAGTGCACAACTATGGATTCAAGAGAAGTACCAGTAATTCGATATGTCAAAGGATTCGTTTATACAGGTTGGCAACTTATCTAGGAAAGTTTTTTTACCCGAATGTGGTCATTATGGATTGTTTTTTGAATGGGGAATGTTGTTGTCAAGAAAATGGGTTGCTAGTGTTGGAGGAAGTGTGTAGATGGATTTTTCATATGTGACTATACCAATAGATGAGATTCTTGTTAAGATATGTGGAGAAAAAAGGATGTTTCATCGATTGTGGATCCTAATAACTCATCTTATGAGGTGTTGTATATTGACGTGGATGTTGATAATTTTGTGGGTTATGCAGATTTTAAAGAGCATAGTATTGACAAATGTCAATATTCTGAACAAGTTGGTTCCCCTTGGATTTTGATGTTTGATGGAGCTTGTTCTAAATTTGGAAATGGTGCAGGTGTTGTCTTGATATCTCCAAGTCAGGAAAATTTCAATTTTTCTTTTAAACCCATATTTGAGTGCACTAATAATATTTCAAAATATGAAGCACTATTGTTGGGTTTAAGTATTGCTTGGAGGTATGGTATTAGGGACATTATTGTTAAGGGAGATTCAGAGTTGGTAGTCAAACAAGTTAGGAAGATCTATGCAACTAAGAGTCAAAGGATAACACAATATAAGCATGTAGTATGGGATTTTATTGAGTTGTTTGATTCCTTCAACATATTGTATCATAACAGAGATCAAAATTCTGCCACAGACAAGTTGGTAGTATTGGGATCCAAATTTAAAAATTATACAATGCCCCCTTATTGTGAGTATGATGTAGAAGTATTGAGAAGGTCGTCTATCCCTGATAATGTCAAAAATTGACAAGTTTTCAAGATGATGCCTAGATTCAGAGGTTTCTACAAAATAAAGGAGAATTTACAAACCAGGATGTGGACTAGGAACCAATGATTTCGTGTGTGATGGTAAGGAAACTCTTTTCAGCCAAGAGGTTATTCAATTGAAAACAAAAACAATTCCAAGGGGGTTAGTTACTTTGGAATCAAATTTTGACATTGTTGATAAGGTTGTTCACATACATGTCCATATATCAAGAGATGTAGAGGAACACAACTTATGGACTAGTGATAAACCTAGAAAAATATGGTTGGGCAGTAAATTGAGTAGAGAAGAAAAGAAGTCATATATCCAGTTGTTAAAAAGATACCAGGATTGCTTAGCATGGTCGTATTCAGAATTAAAGGCGTATAGAGAGGATATTTTCCAACATGAAATACCTTTGGAACCCAATGCCAAGCCATTCAGGAAAAAAAAGGCCAATTAATCCTCTCTTATCCCTAAATATGCAAGAAGAACTAAAAACTTAGGGATAGAGGTATTATACAACCTACGAGGTATTCTTCTTGGGTGGAAAATCTAGTACCAGTCAGAAAAAATAATGGAGACATAAGACTCTATGTATATTTTAGAAATTTGAATAAGGCATCAATGAAAGATAATTATTCATTTCCTAACGTGGATAATATGTTGTAACTAATTGATGGGTGTATTTATTCCCTTCATTTAATCAACTTCTTGTTGATGTCATATTCAAACCAGGGGTGTGTCTAAAGCTATATGCAACAAGAATAATCATATCGATCTAGTAGTTGAATGTAGTTATTTTTGTATTTTTTGGGGGATCTTTTCAATGTCTTAAGGAATTCTTGGTAAAAACCTTATTTAAATCATACTATGAAAACTTTTCTGAAAGGAAACACCGATTCTTTGAAAGGAAACACACTTTGCAGAATGGAAATAAACACACTTGCTTTTGGGAAATAAACACACTTGCTTTTGGAAATAAACACACAACTTAGAGTGCTTAAAAATGGTTGCAAGAAGAATAAGAATCTATTTAGACACATGCAGGAACACGTATACAAAAATTTTAACAATAAGAATTAAAAGTGATACAAAATTAATAGATCTAAACTATTTTCTTAGGAAATATAAATACCAAATAGATGAATATCCTGGTCCTTGGGGGAGTGGGCCCTTGCTCCTCCTTGAATAAATATTTAAAAACTTAGAATTCTCTCAAATAGGAATGGCTATTTATTGATAAAACGTTCGGTATTACAAAACATACTTTGGATCTCGTGTACTTTAATTTGTATTACTTATTCTATATGTATATCTATCTTCTTTTTTATTTATCTACTACAGGTCTGCTTATATATACATTTACAATCATAGTTGTCTCTATGATTATGATGAAATCAAATCGTGCCTAGAATATATGCTGACTCGGATTGTGGCTGATTAGACAGTTGTAAGATAACTATCCCTGGATCTGCAATCGGAAATCTTCTCATCCTTTCCTGATTGAAAGGGTCGTTGATGCTAAATTACTAGATGTGGTTAGAATAGATAAACTTCCATCAGTTACGGAACTTCAGAGAAGTTCCAAAACCATAGGAAATCATTAAAGATCAAAACCGTGAGAGTTTTAGAGCTATACTTAGGAGTTCCAGAACTAAGTCTAAAAATTCTGGAACTAAATATTGGAGTTCCAGAACTAAGTCCGAAAGTTCTAGAACTAGATGATGAAGCCTGTGAATGTGTAATGGAGTTCTCAAACTAGCTTGGAAGTTCCGTAACTAAGCCATAATAGAAAAAATGCTACCGAAAACATGTTGAACGCTACATACTTTATTTCTTCGACCAATTGGACCTACTTTATTACAAAAATGAATTTCCAACACAATTCATCAGGAATTTTAGAGATTTTAAACGTTAGAATCACAATCAATCAAAAGAAAATCAATTACATCCTAACTCATATAAGATCAAATAAAAGTCACAAAATGCAATCAAACTTAATAAAAAGGAGAGTAAGATTAGATCATTTATTGTACATTTAACGGGCATATTCTAGCCTCATCACTAATCAACTCACCGGTCGAACTATTGTCTATGTTAGATGGATTCTCGGGATATAACCAAGTGGTTGTGAAGTAATCAGAACGAATCAAAATTACTTTCACCACTCCCTGGGGTACTTATGTGTACGTGAGAATGCCATTTGGTCTGATGAATTTTGGTGCCACTTTTCAAAGAGCTATGGATGTGGCATTCATTGGGTATATAAGTGATTTTATAGCTATATACCAGGATGATGTGTGATATTTTCAAGAAAAAGGGATGATCATTTACAACATGTGGAAAAGATGTTACAGAGGTGTAGGGAATATGGTATCTCATTGAATCCTAAAAATGTCATTTTGGGGTTCAGAAAGCCAAGTTGTTTGGGCATATCGTATCAAAATAAGGCATCATGATTGACCCGAAAGGGTGGAAGCTATTGGAAAAGTTCCTATCCCTAAGCACAAGAAAGGTATTCAATCCTTTTTTGGCCAAATCAATTTCATAAGAAGATTCATTTCCAATTTTGTGAAAATGACTATCCCTATCATGAGGATGTTGAAGAAGGATCAAATTGTTAAATGGGAGGATGAGGTTATCCAATATTTCACTGGGATCAAAGAAGCATTAAAAAACACCCCTATCTTAGCGGCCCCGATTATAAAAGGAATTTTCAAATTTTCTTTTTGCATCTGAAAATACTATCGCATCTATGTTGTTGCAAAAAAAAGAGGAAGGAAATGAAATACCAATTGATTTTTTCAGTAAAGCATTACAAGGAGCTGATTTGAAATACACTATTATGAAAAATCATAATTTTTCCTTAGTTAAAGTAACAATATACTTGTTCCTCATACAATGGTCAAGGACATTTTATCAGAGATGGAAGTTTCCAACAAAAGATGTCGATGGGTGAACAAGTTGCAAGAGTATGATATGGATGTTTAGACTACCAAATTGGTTAGAGGTATGGGTTTAGTGAAACTAATGGCTGAAAGCAACTTACAAGTGATGGAAGTAAATGAGGTTGAAGCAGGAAATGTGGAGGTACATGAGAAGTTGATCAATTCTATATGGTACAAAAACATCATATTCTACCTTAGAAATTTGGAATGTCCAAGGCATTTGGATAAAAACCAAAGAAGGACACTCAAGTTGGCCTCCCAAAAATATATCATCACTGATTATGGGTTGGCATGGAAAAATCCTTAAGGGGTTCTACTCATATGTGTTACAAAGAATGAATCTCCGGTTGGTTTCAGACTTTCATGGAGGAGTGTGTGGGGGCATTTTTCCAAAAGGGTTACCATCCACAAAATACGAGGGCGGGCTATTGGTGGCCCACAATTTTCAAAGATATAACCCTATTAATAAATAAAATGTGAAATTTTCTAGATATTTTAAGGGAAAATGACGGCTTTTAGTGCTCTCCCTCTGTAACCAATATCAATTGAGGCCCCTTTCAATCAGTGGGGCATGGATTTTATAGGTGAAATATCAGAACCTTCCAGTGTAGGCCACAGATGGATATTGGTGGCTACTGATTATTTCACCAAGTGGGTTGAATTTATCCCCACCAAGAATGCAACTCATCAGGTTGTTATTGATTTCATCTTGAATTATATAATTTACAGGTTTGGTGTGCTGCGAAGATAGTTCTTTGATAATTCCATGAGTTTCTGAGCCAAACTGTTAGTCACTATGTGTAAAGAATATGGTATAAAATTTACATATGCATCTAATTATAACCCATAGGGAAATGGACAGGCTAAATCCAATAACAAAAATTTGTGGAAGATAATCAGATGGACATTGGAGGTAAATAAATGAAGATGGGGTGAGCACTTGAAGTTTGTTGTTTGGGCAGATATGATCACTATTAAAAGATCCACTGGAAAAATCCCATTTGAATTAGTCTATGGAGCTCAAGCCCTTCTCCCCCTCCACATACAATTATCTTTCTTCTAGTTTATTTGGCAACTTGAGGATCAAGAAGTCAGCCCTTATGATGCAAGAATAAATCAGATTGTTGAGTTGGATGAAGAAAGAAGAGAGTCCCACCAGAGACATTTGAAGTTCAGGGAAAATCTCAAAAAAATATTTGACAAAAAGGTGACTCCCATAATCTTCAATATTGGGGATCTTGTATTGTTATGGGATAGTAGGCATGAGGATAAGGGAAAACATGGAAAGTTTGATGCATTATGGATGGGCCCTTATTCCATTGATATCAAGATTAGGGAACATACTTTCTTCTTGAAAGATATGGATGGAGAGTTTCTTGAGTTTCCTATCAATGGTAGGCACCTGAAGCATTTTCTTGATTAATTTTTCAGGAAAAGGTATGACCCAATGTACAATGTATAGTTTTATTCTTTTTTTAATGTTTTTGTGTGTGTTTTTGTTTCCTTTTTGGCCCCTGGTTTTCTATGGCTTGTTGTTTTGGTTCCTCGGTTTGTATCACTTGACTTGGTATGTATGATAATTGACTACATAACCCAATATATTTCTGGTACCTAGTCTGAATTTAACAGTTCTTTTGGTACCCACAAGGGGTACCCATCCCCAAGTTGGAGCCAATGTTGGAGCTCGAATACTCTCACCCCTTTTCTTTGAGTAATGCCCCTAATGTTCACATGCCCAATTTTTCTAATTAAGTATTGTAAAGGCGGAAAAGGATTTCTATAAACTCGGTGGGAAGTCAAGGATAAGTTCCAAGACCATTAAGAAGGAAGTTCCCGCGGAGGAGAGGAGAGGTGTCCACATTTTTTTAGTGCACTTTTGAAAGGGTATGGTGAGTCGGCCCCTCCCCCTAGTTGTGAGCATTCACCATGTGGCTTAGTGTGGCAAGGCTATCCCAATAAGTTGATAATTCAAAGAAAGAGGGGATGCGTATGTTTCCATGTGTCACCCAAGCACAATTCGGGAAGAGGAAAGACCCACGGAAGGAAGGAAATCCCTGCAAGGCAAGAAGGAAGCCCCGAAAGGTGATGTTCGAGCCGTACAACTAAAGGATATTATTGTGAACCCTTTTAAAGTGTGGGAGTGATTTATTTCCATCGCTAATACCAGTGCTAAGTTAAAGAATCCATAATGAAGGAACATAAAAGAATTACATGTTAGAAAATGAGAATTTAAAAGTAACATCATTTGAAAGTAGTCTCAGATGTAATTCAAAAAGGGGATTCTATAGGGGCCCCATGCCATGGTAAAAAGGTTCGATTACATGATTGAAAAGAAAAGCATGAAAGGAAAACATAGTGACTCAGAGACCCTTAACTCCTTCGTAAGTTCCACCCAGTGGAGGTAGTTTGTTCAGTAGCTTGTTCTTCCTCGGTGAGAATTCATCGAGCCATGTGTTTTCGGATAAACATGATGGAACCTAATAAATATCATGACATCCCCATATCCATTAAAAACTTGAGAGTCATTCTTGGTTCATGCATGATCTTCTACACTCAATATTCTTCTCGATAGGAAGACACCCGATCCTATAAGATCTAGGCCACCTAAGAAGAATTTTATTTTCCCCTTCTCCTTGTGAAGGGTTTACTTGTTATGAGTAGATTGAGGAGGGACAACTGGAATGGTTAGAATACTAAGGACTACATCATGGTGGCCAAAAGGAACAAGGGACTTTGAGCATGATTCACCTTTCCATCTCCCCAAAAGGTTGGGTGCTCTCTTGGGGAAGGGATTGGCCAAGGACCTGAGAGGCCATGCCTTGATGGAGGATAACAATGTGATAAGTGAGTGGAAGACCGAAATACAAACCTGCCCCTATTTTCCCGAGAAAAGGATATTACTTCTCTTGATCGATGAGAAGATAGGGACAACTCCTCTTCTCCATCTAAGATAATGATTGGGGGATGAGAGCTTGATTCACCCCTTCTCTTCCCTAAGGATGGTGTTGGAATTGAACTTGGTTGTGAGGATGTAGGTCATGTTTTTATTTCTCTAGAGAGGTAATCCTTTGCGACAATTCATCCACCTTGTGAGAAATGGTAGGCACGGTGTCAATGGAATATTTTTCGTACAATACATAAGATTCCTTGAGAATCTCCTTTAATACAAATTCTTCATCACACATGAATGGACATTGAAAATCAGTTTTCCCAGGCACTTGGGACATCCTTTCAATCCAGAATTTATTCAGGATTTCAAGAGTCTTCAAATGTTCCCATTAAAAGAGATAGAAATACATTGATTAAAAAGCCGTGAAGACAAGGTTGATCCTGATTAGCCTTGTGAGAAGAATGATCTAAACTTGTTGATAATTTAGGGGCCATCTGGTGTCTCTGGAACATTCTATGTCAAACAAGGCCTTGAAGAAAGCTTCATTAGGACCACTCAAGTCCAAGATTTGATTCAAATCTTTAGAAAAGATTTCCTTCAAACTATTTTCCACAAGTACTCTCACCATATCACTGAT
Source organism: Taxus wallichiana var. yunnanensis (assembly GCA_018340775.1). Taxonomy (NCBI): domain Eukaryota; kingdom Viridiplantae; phylum Streptophyta; class Pinopsida; order Cupressales; family Taxaceae; genus Taxus; species Taxus wallichiana. The sequence continues at coordinate 156,474,239 of CM031239.1, forward strand.
AGAAGATTGTGAAAAATGTCCTCACCTACAGGATAAGAAAAATAATACATCTTGGTGATGGGATAAAATTGGGTTTTATGGTGGAAGTGGCATGAATTTACTTAATTTAAGGAGATCATCCACACCTAATAAAGGAAGAACTTTCTATGCTCGCACGAGGAGAATTTAAAGGTTGAAGTGAATCTGGGCATGAGCATAGTTAATGAATTAGCTTGATATGATAGGACCCATGAGATATGGTTAAACCCAATAGATGTGAGAAGGGATGTATTGCACTCAAGATGTAATTCCCACTTCAAACTACCACTTGAGACCAAGAAACAAACTAGGATTAGCTAGGAAAAATTATGGAATAATTTTTTTGACTAAGAGTGTTTGCAAAGAGGGTTACAAGATCACAGTTAGCACACAATAGATAAGGGTTAACAAGTAAGAATGACTTGCAATAATTACCTTAAGCAACTAATAGCAACGAGGCACAAGGTCAACAAGAGGTTAAATTCATCACTTAGGTTAGGAGAGTGAAATCTCTCTCTTCTCTACCCTAACATGCTTACAGGGTTCAACTTGATTTTTCACACACTTAGATTCATCAAAAATTTCCTAAATCATACCCATTGGATAGGAAATTCTCTCACCTTTCCAACCATATAAATAATTCCTTCTAAATCCTTATAAAATTCAAGTTATGGCCCGATGAAGTTCTGGGGTGAAATTTTCCCTTGAGTGGGTCGGCGGAGCAGGGAGGAAAATAGAGAATTTTCCCTTTTTGAGCGCAAAAGCGCAAAATGCCTCCACGTACCCATGGATCATACAGGGGAGACATATGGCACTTCCCAATTGGTGTGGGGAAATGTGGAGCAGTGGGGCACTTTAGGTTTTGGAGATTTTAAACCAAAAGCCCAAAGGTGGAAATGGACGTGCCTCCGCCAAGGAGAAACCCATGCCACGTGTTAGCACATGATTGGACAGGGGCTGGTGGGTCACGGGGAAAAATTGATTTTTTTTCCCAAGGTCCAAAAATCCAATTTCCTGATGGAAAATTTTCCTTCATTACTCCGACTTTGCACAAAAGGTTACTTGGCGTCTTGTGATTAGGCGCGGTCTACGAAGTGCGGAGTGATTTAGGGTTTTATGCCAAAAGAGTTTAAAATTCAAAAAGACATGCGCAAGGCCACGTGTTCGTTAGGACACGTGTCGGCCCTTGATTGGCTACGGAGATGCGGGGCCACTGAGGAAAAGGTGACATTTTTCCAAAAGAGTCAAATGGTTAAGTTTTCAAATTTAATTTGCATGCCATCCATGCCACATGTTAGCACGTGATTGGTTGCGGGGACGCGGGGAAAAATGGGAAAATTTTCCCAAGGTCAAATTTTCAAAATGTTAAGTTTCAAAAAGATTTACCCCTCCAAAGTGCCACGTGGTGACATATGATTGGTTGAGAGTGTTGCGGGGCCGTGGACTTTTTGGGGAAATTTTTCCAAAGTTTAAATTTTGTTTTTATATAGTTAGATTAATTTTTGGATGGCCATTTTGAAGTAAAACTTCAAATGGCCATAAATTTTGATAGAAAAGTCAGTTTTGGGAAAACAAGGACTTTCTGAAAATCTCTTGGAGTCCTTTTTGCACAACAATAATCAATTTTGGATTTTAGATTTACAAGAAATCGATCTGCGGGTTTGACATTCAAAACTAGCAATTTTCCAACTTATAAAATTTTGTTCAATTTTTGGTTTTCTTCTCAACATGTCAATTAAGCATGGAGACTTGATCTTGGATAGGTTTAGGAGTGTTTTCAAGGTTCAATTTGTGGATTGAGTTACAATTTATATATTTTACATCTTTTGATAGAAAACGGTTGAGCAAGTTCTAAAATTGATTTTTATGAAGTTCTAAAATGTCTTTCTTAAATGTTGAGGGCAAATTGAGTTCATTAGGACTTATTACATCTAAATTATAATGTTTCATATCTTATTACAAGTTACAATTTCAAACTGTACATTTATTTGATAAACTTAATTGACATATTTATAGATGAAACAGAGATCTCTCACTAACGAGTTTGCAAATTAATTTGCAACTTTCAAATGTGGAAAGCATGTCTAAAATCTATTCTAAGACATTCAATTCTTGTCTAAAACAATTAATTGATTTATTTGATCATTCAAGAGCACAAACAACATTTGATATTTCAAATTTTAAATAAATGCAAAGAACAGAATGTTGTCTTTTCCTCTCATATGCATTTTCTTTTCACACAGAGATGTCATTTCAAAAACAATACTCCAATTCAATACAACAATACAATTTTGAGAAAGGAATGTATTCCTTTTATTGATTTCAAACAACAACATTACAACTTCCTTCTTTCTTTGAGCTTCAACTTACAAAACATAATACATGTCTCATTCTTTCACGTTATTTTCAAAATAGAGTATGAAATAATAACTCGTTGCATTTCACAAATGAATCTCTATCTTTTCCTTTGCATTACAAGTAACTTCACATTTTAGAATAATGATACAATTCATCTACTCCAAGTGGGAAGATAACAATGAAATTTTCTCTAAGGAAGGGACTAGCAAACTGCATTTTCTCCAAGCTCCAAAACAGCAACGATGTTGATTTCTTCATCTTTTCATTTGATCACAACAAGGGGGAAAGGCAATGCTCTCCACCCAACCAAGACATCCAATGGGAAAGGAGAAGCCATCCTTCCCCATTGGCCCCCGAGCCCCAACCATATTAGAACAGAGTATGAAAATCAACACATGGCAACAAGGCTTCTATCACAACAAACAACATTCTTTTCACATGCATAACACAACAAGAAATACAGTCCAAACAAAGACAACAGTTCACAACTGCAATAAGAATCATTCACACAATACATAGGCTTGATCAAGCAAGCCATCAAGAGCAAGAACTATGGGGAACTCCTTATGCCTCCCAATTTGGAATTGGGCATCCACCTAAATCATACCACCAATAAACATATCCAATCCCATAAACCTTATATCTCCCAACCCCTCCTTATGCCCCCCCAAAGTTTCTCCCTTATGCCCCCCCAATAGTAAGAAATGCAAGCAGTTTCTTTTCCTAGGTGGATGCCAATCCAAAACTCCCTCCACAATAGAATAAGTGCCATTGGAAATCCCTTATGCCCCCCATATAAGACCCCATAGTCTTCTCCTACACCTTTCCCTAAGCAATCTACCCAACCAGCCATGGATACACAACACATTCACCATTTCATTCATGCAAGAAAAGGGGAAAACAACATATAAAAAGGACAAGATCCTACCTCTCCATAGTGGAGATTGTTTCCAAAACAACAGTTCCTTCAATGCTCAAATATGCAGTCCAAAACAGCAACACCAAGCATGCAAATCAATTTCCAAACTCTCTCCACAAGCAAGACTCCAACAACAATAAAATTCGACCCAAGGAGGAGGAACAAAGTTTCAACAACCTTCAACAAGAGAAGAATTCAAATTTTTAAAGGAGAGGGAGAGGAGAGGATGATGTGGATTCCAAGTGGGATGCCACATCATTCTTACTCAACCCCAAAGGAGAAAGTCAACTTCACAACTAAACACAATAAATGGAGATGAAAATCAACTTACACACTCAAAATTAACCCATACTTTAACAAGGACTGAATTAAAAACTTGTAAGAAAAGTGCAATAAAAACTTACACATAGTCATTTCAAAATACAATTAAAAAGATTAATTTTGACTCCAAAACCATAGGTATGGTTGGTGGATGATTTTAAGAGGTGTGGGACAATTTTAGCCTCCAAATTTGGCCTCCAAGGTCAAATTCGAATTCTATAAAAGATGGAGTGTTTGACCTTCCAAAATCAGCCTTACATACTCTTACATATTTCTTACACATCCTTACAAATTAACTTACACACTCTTCCAACATTATTATTTAAACTCAACAACTTTATTAATTACATTCCATGTCCCAATTAAATTTAAATAAAGTTTAACTATGTGACTCTCACATTCTTACAACATAATGATTTATTTATATAACACATGGTTAAAATACATAAACCCAAATTAATTAACAACTAATGAAAGGGGTAACACAATAAAATTAAAATACATACAACAATAATTAAAAGGAACACATAAATAACACACATATCCCATGGTCACAAATAATGGAAATCCCCCCCATGGGAAATCCTAACATAACACAACACACAAACAATTACAGTTGCCATGGTGACCTCGTTGAATTCATCCATAATTCTAATATGGTTAGTCTCCAGTCCCCTACATTGTTGTGATATTTTAACTTGCAAAATAACAATACCTCCTTCGGCCTTGTGGCCATATCAGAACATCCAAAATGATATAAACAACATATAAAGATCAAATCCAAATCACAACAACATCAAGAATTCAACATCATCATTTAAATTCAATTTGCAACTATATCATCATCCAATGAATCTCTACACTAGAGTTACTCTTAATACCAAATGTCACATGTCTAAAATCAACATCAATACTATATCCATGTAAACATTATATCATCATCCATATATAATAATGTCTCTAATAATCATCATGCATGCTAACTGAATCAAGGTCCATAATAATCCATGATCTAACATCTACACATCATAGTAAATCAAAGCATAGTAATGTACAAAATGAGATCAAAAATAGTCGGATCGGTATCTCTAAAAGAGTGTCAAAGGGAAGTGGGCACTACATCCCCTCCCCTTAGACTCGACTTCCTCTTGGAAGTGACTGGAACAAATGTGGAAACTATACTCATAGTGTTGTGGCATCCTCCCAAGTGGCTGCGCCTCTCATCATATCTCATCCCACTTGCATCTCGTACTGACATCAATCTCTCGCCTTGAAGGCCCGGGGTCCTGCAATCTATGATATGGATGGGCTCTACCATCACCTACCCCTGATCCTGCACTTGCAATGATGTCAAGTCCAACACATGAGAAGGATCTACTATGTACCTCCTAAGGACATAAACATGAAACACATCATGTACGCGAGATAAGGCAATTTAGTGGCAAAGCTAGACGGTAGGCCAAAGGGCCAATACGCTCCAAGATCTCAAAAGGACCAACAAATCAAGGAGCTAACTTAGAACCTTTTCCATAGTGGATAGGGCTCTTGTGTGGCCTAACATGAAGGAACACCTTCATGCCCACATCAAAATTATGTTCGGTCCTATACTGATCCACATACTTCTTCTGCCTGTCATGTGCCTCCTGTAATCTCTGCCTAATCAACACTAATTTCTACTCCATGTCGTACAAAAGAGCTGGTCCAAGAGATACTCTATCCTCCAACCTATCCCAACTAAGGGGTGTCTTGCACTCCCTACCATACAAAGCCTGAAAAGGAGCCATGCCTATAGAACTATGATAACTATTATTGTAGGCAAACTCCACTAAGTACAGGTAGTCCTCCCACTTAGACTGCTGATCCATCACGTACATCCTAAGCATATCCTCTAAAAGTTGATTCAATCACTCGGTCTATCCATCTGTCTCAAGATGATATACTATGCTGAAATTAATCCTCATCCCGAGGACATACTGCATGGTAGTCCAGAAGTGTGAAGTGTACAAAGGATCACGGTCATAAATGATCTCTTGTGGAATCCCGTACAACCTGACGATCTCATCCAAATATACTTGTGCCACTATTATAGTTGTATAAGTGGTCTTTACTTTGGAGAAAAGTGAGCCACTTTTGTCAATTTAACAACCATGACCATAGTGGCATCGTGGTGATATCTTGACTTAGGTAGCCCAACAATGAAATCCTGGAAATGGTGTCCCACTTTCATTCTGGTATGGCATGAGGGTAAATAAGACCTACTAGATGTTGATGCTCAGCCTTAACCCTCTGGCACTCTAAACACCATGACACAAACTAAGCCACATCTCGACAAAGTCCTCTCCAGTGATACAACTGTAGAAAAGTGGTGTGCATCTTCTTCACCTCGAGATGGGTTGAATAGGGTACACGATGTGTCTCTACCAAGATGTCCTACCTCAAACCTCCATCTCTGGGAACATATATCCTGCCTTTGTGCCTGAGAAGACCATCTTCCTCTAAGTTGAAACCATCAAACTTCCCCTCAAGGGGTCTCTGTGACTCTATCTCTGCTTGAGCTGCAATGTAGAAGTTGTCAAGAGGAAGTTGCTGAAGAATCCTGCTCCACAAATATGTGCTCATTGTGGTGGCCATAGCCACATGTCTCCATCTGCTGAGAGCATCTACTACCACATTCTCTTTCCCCTTCACATGCTTGATCTCCATGTCATACTCACAAAGCAACTCCATCCAATGCCACTGACGAGCGTTTAGATTGGGCTACGTGAAGAGGTGGCGAAGGCTCAAATGATCTTGTCACGAGCGTGAATCTCCGTCCAAGAAGAAAATGTCTCCATCTAACCAAAAATGCACAATTCCTGCAAGCTCAAGATAATGGGTAGGATAATTAAGCTCATGATCCTTGAGTTTGCGAGACTCAAAGGCTACAACCCTGCCATCCTGCATCAACACACCTCCAAGCCTTGCTAAAGAAGCATCTGTGCAAACAAAGATATCACCCTGTGGATCCAACACTTTGCGAGAGAATGGGTGCTGTAGTGAGGCATTCCTTTAGTGTCCTAAAGGCCTGCTCACATCTTTCCATCCAAACAAACTTCTTCCCTTTCCTCTGAAGGGAAGTGATAGGGTGCACAATCCGAGAGAAATCTTGAACAAATCTTTGGTAGTATCCTACTAAACCCATGAAGTTGCGCACCTCGGTCACTATAATGGGTGCTGGCCAATCCATAATGGCTCTAATCTTGGAAGGATTGACTGTGATACCTTCCCCAAAAATTATATGACCCAAATATTGCACCTCTGTCTAGAAGAAAGCACACTTCTCAAAGATCCCGTAAAGTTGCTTCTCATAAAGACACTGAAGAACCTGTCGAAGGTGCCCCTCGTGCTCCTCATATGTATGTGAGTATATCAAAATGTCATCAAGGAAGATGAGCACGAAGTGATCTAAAAAGGTTCTGAACACCCCATTCATCAAAATCATAAACATTGCAGGGGCATTCATCAAACCAAAAGGCACCACTGTGAACTCATAGTGCCCATATCTCGTGAAGGCGGTCTTATGAATGTTCACCTCTGAAATCCTCAACTGATGGTAGCCTGACTTGAGATAAATCTTAGAGAACACCGTGGCTCCCTTCATCTGATCAAACAAGTCATCAATATGAGGAAGAGGGTAATGATTCTTGATCGTCACTTTGTTCAACTAGCGGTAATCAATACACAACCGCAATGATCCATCCTTCTTCTTCACGAAAATCACCAGTGCACCCCAAGGGGATACACTAGGATGGATAAGGCCCTTCTCCAAAAGGCCCTCAAGCTGTAACTTGAGCTCACAAAGCTCTAGGGTGGTCATCTGATAAGGTGCCCATGAGATAGGATCTGCTCCAGGGACTAAGTCTATATGGAAATCAATCTCACGTGGGGGTGGCATCCCTGGTAGCTCCCCTATAAAGACATATGCATACTCCTCGAATGGGATGGTCACCTAGCGATGGTCCACTAGACCCATCCTATGACCTATCACTAACTGTAATGTACATCTGACAACCCCATCGCACACACCGCTTAAGCTGCATAGCGGAAATGGTACAAATAGAAATGGGTCTCCTGACCCCTGTAATCACCGACTCAACTCCAAGATCATCTGCACAAGATATAGTCTTGTGATAGCAATCCATCCTGGCCCTATGTGCAGATAACCAATCCATGCCTAATATAACTCCATACGAGCCCAAAGGAAGAATACGAGAGATCTGAGGTGGTGGTGAAAGGTCCCAAATCCACTACACACTCCTTAACTAAGGAGTCCACAGAGATCTTAGCTCTAGAAGCCATCTCAACATCCCAACTAAGACCCTACCTAACTGCCACCAGCCTGCATCGCTCTACTAAAGATGGTGTAATGAAAGAATCAGAAGAACCAGAATCAAACAATACAAAGGTAGAAATACTACCAATGCTACCTGTGGTCTCAATGAATATGCTCTAGTGCTCTACCTTGCAGTTCTCAACTGTTGTATAAATCCTATGGCTATGTCCCATGTCACCAATTGTCAGCTCAAAAACTAGTGCCTTACCCTTGTTAGGGTTCAGAGGGCAATTTCTCTAAAAATGTCTAGCTACTCCACATCCAGAGAAACCACCTGATCCTCTCCAAGGAGTAGAACTTCCAGGAGGTGCCTTAGAAGCCTGTGGTGTGGATCTTAATGATCCAGCTGTGGTCTACTATGGCCTCTACTAGCGAGCTCCAGCTGATTGAGCTCTAGGTCCACCTTGTGTCTGATAGGACCCCTGGAGAGGCCCCATGCTCCAACCTCTCTATGCATCCATTCTCTCGAGGAGGTCTATATGGTGGGAGGGACTGCTCTTTGCCGTTACTACTTGTGGCCTAAAGGATGACTATGTTGAATGGTGGCCGCCATGAGGGAGAGGTGCTTGAACCTCTTGATCTACCATCCTGCATCTACTGAATGTGGCTCTTGACTCAATCTCTAGCTTGTTGGGTTTTACCCCGAGTCTCCTCTGCAATATAGGCCTTCTCTATGGCCTCTGCTAAAGTCTATGGGTAGTGAATCTGTACTGCCCCTTTAATTTCCAAATTCAGGCCCCGGATGAACCTGTGAATCTGCACCTACTCATCCTGCATATACTCTACATACTGAAGTAGATCTAGAAATCTACTCTCATACTCTCTACTGAAATAGTAGCCTCTCAAAGGTCATGGAACTCGTAAATCCTCTACTGGATGAACCTCCGTGATAGGTACGTACTCCTAAATCTCTCCTCAAATAGCTCCCAAGTCATTGTCTCTGAATTGACATGGATCTTCTACTCCTTTATCCTCCACCACACTCCTGTTCCATCCCTCAGTAGATGGATCGCAACATGAGCTTTCATGTTGCTAGAACAAGGACAAAGCTTGAAGCAACCGCTCAAGCTCACTAGCTAGGCCTCTGCCTGAAATCCACCTATATCACCTAAGTAATGTGAGGGCCTAAGCTTTAGGATCTCCCTGATGTGATCTCACTTACTATGGTCTATCGGCCTCTAGGCCTCTCTATGCAAGCTCATCCCTAAGCCTAGGGCTCCGAGACCTCTCTCTATGCTCCAAAACTCTATCACCCTGTCTCCTAGGTGGTGAATCTTCTCTGACCGACTCCGCATGGGAGTTCTCTCCTCTATGCTCCTTGCTAAGTGGAGGAGGTGCATGTCCCTCAATAGAAGTAACTTTGTCATGTCTGCCTGAATTCCCTCCTACTGATCCTCCGCGTAGAGTGACATTAACATCCCAAGCGTCTCAGAGAATCTAAGGCGTAATGGTCATTTAAACCCTAATCCGATGGTGGTGGTGGTGAGTCTGGGTCTCTATGAATGTTTCTCTCACTCTGTTTGTGCATCTTGCATAGACCAAAGTGAGAGTTAGTTCATTACTTCAAGCCTTCTTTAGTTTCTAAGTTTACTATCATGAACAATTTTCAAACAGTTTTGTTTTCTAGATTAATAGGTTTGCTAGTTTTAAGGTTTCAAGTCTCAATTTTCTAGTGTTCCCAATGGTCCAAGATTTTGAACCACTGCTCTGATACCAAGTGTAATGCCTGCTTCAAACTACCACTTGAGACCAAGAAAAAAACTAGGATTAGCTAGGAAAAATTATGGAATATTTTTTTTGACTAAGAGTGTTTGCAAAGAGGGTTACAAGATCACAGTTAGCACACACCAGATAAGGGTTAACCAGCAAGACTAACTTGCAATAATTACCTTAAGAAACTAATATCAATGAGGCATAAGGTCAAAAAGAGGTTAAATTCATCACTTAGGTTAGGAGAGTGAAATCTCTCTCTTCTCTACGCCTAACAGGATTATTGGGTTCAACTTGATTTTTCACACACTTAGAGTCATCAAAATTTCCTAAATCATACCCATTGGATAGGAAATTCTCTCACCTTTCCAACCATATAAAGAAGTCCTTCTAACTCCTTATAAAATGTAAGTTATGGCCCGACGGAGTTCTGGGGTGAAATTTTCCCTTGAGTGGGTCGGTGGAGCGGGGAGGAAAATAGAGAATTTTCCCTTTTGAGCGCAAAAGTGCAAAATGCCTCCGTGCACCCACGGGTCATATGGGGGAGACATGTGGCACTTCTCAATTGGCATAGGGAAATGTGGAGTGGCGGGGCACTTTAGGTTTTGGAGATTTTAGACCAAAATCCCAAAGGCGGAAATGGACGCGTGCCTCCGCCAAGGAGAAACCCATGCCACATGTCATCACGTGATTGGACGGGGCTGGCGGGTTGCGGGAAAATCAAAATTTTTCCCAAGGTCCAAAATCCAATTTCCCAAAGGAAAATTTTCCTTCATTCCTCCAACTTCGCGCAAAAGGCCACATGGCATCCTGTGATTGGACGCGGGTCTACGGAGTGGCAGAGCGATTTAGGGTTTTATGCCAAAAGAGTTTAAAAGTCAAAAAGACTTGCGTGGGCCCACACGTCTATTAGGACACGTGTCAGCTCCTAATTGGATGGGGGTGTGGGGCCGTGGAGGAAAAAGTAAAATTTTTCCAAAAGAGTCAAATGGTTAAGTTTTCAAATTTAATCCGCGTGCCATCCATGCCATGTGTCAACACGTGATTGGTTATGGGGACGTGGGAAAAATGGGAAAATTTTCCAAAGGTCAAATTTTCAAAATGTTAAGTTTCAAAATATCCACCCCTCCAAAGTGCCACGTGGTGACATATGATTAGTTAAGAGTGTTGCGGGGCTGCGGACTTTTTGGGGAAATTTTTCCAAAGTTAAAATTTTGTTTTTATATAGTTAGATTAATTTTTGGATGGCCATTTTGAAGTAAAAATTCAAATGGCCATAACTTTTGACAGAAAAGTCAGTTTTGGGAAAACAAGGACTTTTCAAAAATCTCTCAGAGTCCTCTTTGCACAGATATCATCAATTTTGGATTTTGATGAAGTTTCAAAGGTCAATTTTAAGAAATCGATCTACAGGGTTTGACATTCAAAATTGGCAATTTTCCAACTTATAAAATTTTGTTCAATTTTTGGTTTTCTTCTTCTCAACATGTCAATTGAGCATGGAGACTTGATCTTGGATAGGTTTAGGAGTGTTTTCAAGGTTCAATTTGTGGATTGAGTTACGATTTATATATTTTACATCTTTTGACAGAAAAAACGTTGAGCAAGTTCTAAAATTGATTTTTATGAAGTTCTAAAATGTCTTTCTTAAATGTTGAGGTCAAATTGAGTTCATTAGGACTTATTACTTCTAAATTATAATATTTCATATCTTATTACAAGTTACAATTCTAAAATGTACATTTATTTGATAAACTTAATTGACAGATTTATAGATGAAACAGAGATCTCTACTAACGAGTTGTAAATTAATTTGCAACTTTCAAATGTGGAAAGCATGTCTAAAATCTGTTCTAAGACATTCAATTCTTTTCTAAAACAATTAATTGATTTATCTTATCATTCAAGAGCACAAAAAACATTTGATATTTCAAATTTTAAATAAATGCAAAGAACAAAATGTTGTCTTTTCCTCTCATACGCATTTTCTTTTCACACAAAGATGTCATTTCAAAAACAATACTCCAACTCAATACAACAATACAATTTTGAGAAATAAATGTATTCCTTTTATTGATTTCAAACAACAACATTACAACTTCATTCTTTCCTTGAGCTTCAACTTACAAAACATAATACATGTCTCCTTCTTTCACGTTATTTTCAAAACAGAGTATGAAATAAAAACTCATTGCATTTCACAAATGAGTCTCTATCTTTTCCTTTGCATTACAAGTAACTTCACATTTTAGAATAATGATACAAATCATCTACTCCAAGTGGGAAGATAACAATGAAATTTTCTCTAAGGAAGGGACTGGAAAACTACATTTTCTCCAGGCTCCAAAACAGCAGCATGCTGATTTCTTCATCTTTTCATTTGATCACAACAAGGAAGGGTGAAGGAAGGGGAAAGGAAGGGAGAAGGGATGTATTGCACTCAAGATGTATTTTTAGGTGGTAAATAAAAAGGGTGTTTGTCACTTCAGGTCACCTCAGAGTGCTCAAGGGATATTAGAAGCATCCATCAAATCACCGGGTGCAAGGAGTTATGAAAGTAATAGTCACAAGCAATGACATGAATATTTTAATCATATAGGATAAGAAAAAAGAAGAAGGCCCATACTCTTTGCACCTGGCAGGGCCAACCAAAATATTTTTTAAACATATCATTGATACACCTGGCATTTTGTGAAAGATGAATGTACTTTGGAATATCCACTTTTTGGGGGAAAAACCAAAGAAGAAAATGGGGATGGAATAGTATAAAGGCGATGAGGATACTCTCACAAAGGTAGGGGGTAAAAATTTTCTAAGAATTATTTTCTAAGAAAGAGAAAAGACTGAGAAAATCCATCTTTCCAAGATATTTTTCTAAGAAACATGTTAGTTTCCGGAGCCTTCAAAATGAATCATGTCAAGATGGTTATAAGTGTACAGCCATTTACAAGCATTGAGACCGTAAATGAAACTTTCCCTTCTGATGAATTTGATGATCCCTAAGTTAATCGTGAGAATTTTTTAATTTGTTTTCAATTTTATGTGTTTCAAAATAGTTATTCATGTTCCCGTCATAATATTATGTTAGGAATTTCTCTTAATCACACAAGATATGGTCGTGTGTGGCGGTATTGTGGTTTTTGCAATTGTGCGGTGAGAAGAGATTTTATTTCATTGCATAATAAACAATTTGAATTCACTTTACTTTCATGTTGTTGATATAAAATATTTTTAGTCTATGAGTGTATCTTAGGTGTGATGGATCATGAATCTCTGATGTTTAGTTGAGTTTTGTACATGAGCGTTTATGTTAAATTCTAAAAGAATGTGTGATACCATGCATCTTTGGGCTTCCATTGGCACACACTTTATGGTTAAAGGTTCATCATTAACTATTTGAATTATTTTATCATCTTGCTTGGTAGACTTCCTAGTCTTTGTTAAAAGTCCCTAGGAATATGGTATAATCAACTTTATCTTACTTAATTCCCCACCAAAACCCATTTATAAATAATGAATCCTACATGAACTACCCATGTTTGCACTATTTTTCCATAAATGTTAAGGAGATCTGTTGAATTTACCCACCCTTTGTCTGAAACATGCAGGAGCAATTGGGTCTTATTGTTGTCTTTAGTAACCTAAACCTTGTTTGGAAGACGTCTCCATTATCTAGAAGCTACAACTCGTAAGAGTTAGATTATGCTGCATTGACCATGTCTTCTTAAGGTTTCCTATCAAGTATCATAGAGAGAAAGTTCAGTATAACCGAACCATTCACATATATCACAAACTTAGGTTACAAAATGGGTCCTCTCACCATGGTTGAAGGCACAACCAAAAGTAGTAAGGGTAGGTCAAACCCTTTGCACATTGCTACTCAGATTTTTTGAGTTTAAGTGACAAAGAGTCAGTTAAATCCTTCCCAAGCTACAAAATGACTCAAAATCTAATTTATCTATCTCTAAGCATCATACTTAGCTCGTTGATGTTGCTAGTCTCTAAAGGGAGAATCAATTTGGGTACCACAAATGTACATGGAAAATAAGATAAGGGTCATGCCCATTGGAGTACTCAAAGATGCCTTCATCACTATTCAAGGAGCTAAATTTACTTGTGACTTTAAAGTATTGGAGCTTGTTGAAGTAGATATTTTCCCAAAAAATATTGGACACCCTTGTTACTATTCTAATAATTCAGATTTGCACTTCAACAAATATATATCAGTTTTGAGAACAAGGATGAGCTTGTGGTCATACCCTTGGATGATGTGAAAGTCGCACCTTATACAGAGGCAATCAATGAAGAGGAATTTAATAGAATATATGCACATATAATGTATGACCCAAAGAACATGGAGCCATCCAAGGACTGTATACTTCATTAAGAAGACTCCCAATCTATCGGTGACACTACCAGTATTGCTTGTGAAAATTGAATCCATAGAACATATGAAATGGTAGGTCATGAGGTCAAAGGAAGAGTTACCGGATAACTAGGCCATGCATGATTAGGCGCTTGGGAAAGAATCAATTACCAAGGTACATGAAGAAGAGAAACTTGAATCCTTTTTATGTGCGATGGAAGACCAAGTGGAAAAATAAAGGAGATAGATGGAATATAATAATGTATACCTTGTGTGGGATAGCGACACTGGCTGGTGGGTGACACACAAAGATAATTTTTTTTGCTCACATGAGATAAGGGTAGCCTTTTTGACAAGGTTTACTCACAATAATAATCCAACTTTAGTACATGTGCACAACTATGAGAGACAATGGGTTCAAGGGAAAGAGGCTATACCACCATCTCTTTAGGTATATAAGTTCTACTATACTTTGTACAGATGCGTACGTGTTTGGTATGTGCATATTAAGCTTAAGAAAGTGATGAAAAGTTGGTGTGATATGACTGAAGGTATGGCTCACACTTTTGATTATTTTTCTAATAAGCCACTAGTACATGAAGCCTTGTAAATCATGAATCACATCACGTTGGGAGATAGTGCAAAGGCATACAAACTCATGGTCTAACTCTTTGTAGAACCTAAGATTGAGGCGTGCAAAGATGTGTAGGAAAAAGAATAATTATTGCTAGGGTGAACATGGAAAGAGAAGGAAAAAGGGAATATTATCTACCTCATTAATGATGAGTAAGTTGAATATATGTACATTAAACATATAGAGGATGTATGCGAGGTTTTGGACTCTGCGGATGAGTAGGTGTTCACATACCATGTACCAATGAAGACTAAAAAGGTGAATATTAAGACTTGAAGATGCACCTAAGGAGGCTATTATTAATAATTATTAGTCGAACCAAAGGTTACAAAGCTCATTAAGTTATTTTGTAACTTCCAATATTTATTTCCGTGAAGCTATCATGAATTTCAGGGCATACATCCTTCATTAGGAGAGATGAATATTAAGTTGAAAGAAGGCATGTGCCTGGTTTGGAAGAGGCCTTATAGGATGAAC
The DNA here is from genome assembly GCA_018340775.1 of Taxus wallichiana var. yunnanensis. Lineage (NCBI taxonomy): Eukaryota > Viridiplantae > Streptophyta > Pinopsida > Cupressales > Taxaceae > Taxus > Taxus wallichiana. The sequence continues at coordinate 156,489,414 of CM031239.1, forward strand.
CTGAACCTACGTGAGAATGTGAAAGAGGAGATTGACAAGATTCTTAAGTCAAGGATCATAGAGCCTATTGAGGAATATGAGTGGGTTAGTCCCATGGTGATTAATATCAAGAAAGATGGATGGATCAAGATCTATGTGGACTATAGGGTACTCAATGCTTCATGTGTCATAGATCATTTTCCTACACCATTTATAGAAGATATTCTTGAGGGAGTTACAAGGTGTAAAATCTATTCATTCATAGATGGGTTCTCAAGGTACCATTAGGTACACATTGCATACAAGGAATAGGAAAATACCACCTTTGCAAAGAAATGGGGAAGTTTTGCATATATTATCATGCCCTTTGGCTTAAATAATGTGCTAATAACATTCTCATGCATCGTTGTTATTTCATTCCATGACTTTATTCATAATTTTTTACAGGTATATCTGGATGATTGGGTATGCGTGAGATAGTAAAGGACCACTTGCAATAATCTACAATTAATGTTTGAGACATGTAGGTAACTTGGGATCTCTTTAAACATCAATAAGTGCATCTTTTCCACCCCTTTTGGTACTTTACTTGGGCACATCATTTGTAAAGAAGGACTATTGGTAGACCCTACTAAGACTATATTCATTTTGGGGCTAGAAGAACCTACCAATCGAAGTGATGTGTGTGGATTCTAGGGCACCTTTGTTACTAAAAAAATCATCAAAGGATATGTAAATATTTTTGTGTCCTTGGAAGAATTTCTCAAGGTAAAAGAACATTTTTATTAGGGCGGCACACAACAGCAAACATTTGAGACATTAAAGGAGAACCTACCCACCGACCTATTTTGTGATTCCCTTCATTGAAAAAACCTTTCTATATACACATTGATGCCTCTAGTATGGATATTGGAGCAGTCTTAGCACAACCAGGTGAAGTAAATGTGGACCATCCCATATGCTTTGCAAGTAGGAAGTTGACACTAGGTGAGTAGAACTATGCAACTATAGATTATGAGGAATTATCCATTATTTATGTGCTTCACAAGTTTCGACCCGAATTATAAGACACATTGTTTCTCTTTTACAAATATCACATCTTATTGAATTACTTATTTAACAAACATGTTTTTCAAGGGTGCATCTTATACTGGATACTTATTTTCTAGGAGTTTGATTTTACAGTTATAGTAAATCTAGGAAACAAGAACATGGGGGTTGATCACTTGTCAAGGATCAAATCTAAAGAGGACCTACGAACATTGAGGATACTATTTCGATGCATAATTGTTTAGACTAAACTATGTGCTAACTGATTTGGAAGATATAGCAATACTTTTGCACATTGTACTTGCACTAGAAAGAATGAATACTTTGGAAAAGAAAAAAATTATATTCGAGTCGCACCATATCAACTCATTAGAGGAGACCTGTACAAAATTGGGTGAGATAATTTCTTATGCATATGTGTTCTTGAACATGAGTGTGAAGTCATCATAAAAGAGGCTCATGTAGGAATAGTTAGAGGCCATTATTTAGGACCTATCACTTTGCATACAAGATCCTTTTGGCGGGACTATGGTGGGAGACATTGTACAAAGATACCAAGGCTTTTGTCAAATCATGTGATCATTGTAAGATAATTGGAAATCTTTGGAATAGAGATGAGATATAATTATAACCCATTACGAGTGCGGAACCATTTGAAAAGTGGGCCATTCATTTTGTAGGACCTATTACACCACCCACGCGTAGGAAAGGTGTGTGCTACATCATCATATGTATTAATTACTTGACCAGTGAGAAGAGGCTATGCCTACAAAATATTACATGGAAGCAACAATAACAAGGTTCCTTTGGGAAAAAATCATCAACATGTATGGATTCCCATTGAAACTAAAAAGGGATAGAGGAACTCATTTCTTAAATGAGACCATTAGAATTTTATTGGCATAATTTATGGTAGTACACCATAGACTAACCCTTATCACACCCAGGCTAATGGCACTACTAAAGATTTTAACAAGATCTTGGGATAGACACTAACAAATATATGTGATGTTGTAAGAAATAATTGGGATGACAAGGTATCAACAATACTTTGGGCATATAGAACAACCTATAAATGGTTGAATAAGGCTACACCATTTTAGTTGGTTTTGGCATGGAGACCGAGTTACCTATGAAATTTATGTTGCCGTCCCTATGTATTACGTGCATAGGAGGATTGGATGATGGACATGAATTTTATGAGTGTGTTGACAAGTTCATGCAATTAGATGAGAGGCGCACCATTACACATTGGATGTAGAAGACATAAAAGGAACAACGAAGGCTTGACATGAAAAAAACATAAAGAACAAGTCTTTTACAGTTGGAAAGATGGTACTTCTGTATGAATCCAAGTTTACACACCATCCAGGGAAGTTGAAAGTCCAGTTGGAAAGATGGTATTTCGTATGAAGCCAAAAGGTATGCACATGTTAAGTATGAGTGTTGGATGGCACCATGTTTCCTAAGTAACTTCAATGGGAGTAGGTTGGAGTCCTAATATAAATAAACTTACTTTATTTTTGTAATAAGGTAGTATTGCCACTTAGATTAAATTTTCCTTGCATGTTTTTTTAATTTTTGTTGTAATAACCGTCTTCATGTAGAGGAATTGATTACTACTTCTTGAGTTGATGCATAGAGGACCACACATGATTTTAGTGTGGGGTAAAAAAGGTGCATGTGTATGAAAAAGAGGCTATGGAGTGTTGGTATGGCTATTGGAATCGACCTAGGAAAATGCATGAATATGAGACAGTGCACGAAGAAAAGTAATGGTGTGCATAATTGAGTGAAAAGAAAATAGGTGCTCATTGGGATAGATATTTCTCATCTTTGAAAAACTATGCATATGAAGATATGCACAATGTAACACAAGGGAGGTAACACTAAGATAAAATACTTGGTATGTGTCATAAAGGAATATTGGTTATGGTATAGGAAGGTGCATGCAAGTAAGATTGTCACACACTTTGAAGAGGAAAGATGAAGAAAAGAAAGTGCCTTTAAAAATAATAAGGTGTTTTAAAGTAAAAAGAGTTTTAAATCACAAAATATGGAAAAATTAAAACACATGTTTTAAATCCAAAAAGTGGGTCAATGAAGTATTAAGTGCAAAAAATCTATAAAAAGGGGAAAACCGAGTTCATTTGTTACCTTTCATTCGAATCGATTTGAGAGATTGAGTGGCTGGGAAACCAAGTGCTAAGTGAATAGTGTGAAGAAGAAATCATAACAACGAAGAAAAATAGAGCACAGTGTATAAACCTTCATTTAGGGAGCTCCTTCAGTAGGAAGTGGAATTTTTAGTGAAGGGAGATGGCATGGATGAGTGGAGCTAGGGTTTACAAAGATAAAATTTAAGGTTCGCAGGAGCTTAACAATTATGAGGCTAGTGTGTATAGAGTGAGAATCTATGAAGCTATGGTTTGGAAGTTAACCAAATAGGGCACAAGAAACGGATACACAAGAGCTCTTAGAAGATTCTATGTGAGGTATAGGGATTTGAGAAGTGAGTAAGTTTTTCATAGTACCTAGGGCACAATTCAATGAAAGTTACAGTTTGAATTTGAGAAAATAGCAATGGCACCATGAAGGGCACTCAAGGAAAAGAGCAATGAAGTATATGAATTACCTGATAATTGGTTCTCATAAATGCAGAACCCGCTAGAGGTGGTTGTAGAACAACAATGGACCTTGAAACTTAAAAAATTAATATTAACAAGTATAATCATAGGGCACTAGGACACAAGGCCGCTCTAAACAAAGATATGTTGCGGGAGCTACCTAATAGTATCATAGAGGATCAAGTTGTCATGGATGACTCAGTACAATTTTTTTTGAGAAGATAGGGGTCATCTAATTATTTGAGTTTCCTTTCTTTGGAAGGCCTACCCGCCATTTCCATTGGCAGGTGTTACGAGTGCATGAATACCATTTTTACTTTTTGGGTTAAAGAATGAAGTTTACAACTCACCTGATTGGAAGAGTAATAGGGTTTCAAGAAACCGGGAATACGGACCTAGATTTGCATGATGAGACAAAGATTGAGGAGTTGGATACAAAACTAAAATATGATAGGGAGGACATGACCATGAGTGTTGAGAAGATTCCTAACCATGTAACCAGTAGTGTGGCTCCACTAGTAAGTTTAAAGATTGGTGCCTTGAACGATGGGGAGAGGTGAATATAATTCCTATTTCACATAAAATGGTGCATAAGACCCAAAGAGTATAACATTATACAATTCATTTCCAAAGTGGTATCATATAATAAGCCAAGGTATTGACTGAGAAGGGAGACAAGATAACATGGGGGTATATCTATTTGTTGATTTTATTATGGGATATTAGTGTCCTAAATGGGCCGGATAATAATATATGGATACATCCGAGAAGAGGACAAGTCTCCTATGTTGGGGTTAGACCACACACCAATGTTGTACAGATATATATTCAATTTAAGCATGTAAGCAATAAACACATAAATTAAACCAGAAGAAAAATAAACAAGAGAAGAATGAGTAACACAAGATATAACGTGGTTCACCCAATGTGGGCTACATCCACCAAGAAATAACCAATCTATTATTCTTTCTTCACAAAGGAAATACAATGAAGATTTACAATCTTCCACACCTCTCATGGATGTACAATACTTTTTCCTCACAAGCTTCTTTGAGATTTCTCCAAGAAAACCTTCTTACAATAATAATCAATTCTCTATCTTTTAACCCTATTTTTCTAGCTTATAAGCATATACAAACTTTAGGGAAACTTAGCTATGCATTTACAACCCTTTGATCACATTTATAACAAAGGGTCAAATTTAATCTGTGTCAATATCAAAAATATGATCACACAAATAATTGTCACCAGTTACCAAACCAATGTCAGTTCTTATAGGCCACCGACATCGGTTCCTATTAAAACCAGCAAACCTGAAATGCATGCCATTTGTGAAGCTATTTAGCTCTAATCCTTAATAATCTCCCACTTGGAGATAAATTGTTGTATTGTACCATACAACTCCATCCTTGGATCCTTTCCTTGGCTTGTTTCTTCCTCTTTAAGTCTCAAGCTTGAAGACCAAAAGAAGTTTATTGAAGCTCCAACTTCTCATTTTCCAATGGATTCATTAACATATCCACAAGGTTCTCACTTATATGAATTTTCTCCAATTTCAGCTTCCCATCCTCCAACACCTGTCGTATAAATTGATATCTCAACTGAATGTGTTTTGTTCTTGAATGAAATGCTGAGTTCTTTCCTAGATGAAGCATACTTTGAATATCACTCTACAATCTACAATCGTCTTGGTCCTTTCCCAACTCTTCCATAAACCTACTCATCTATATCATCTCTTTACTAGTCTCTGTATCTATAACATATTTAGAAAATGTATTAGACAAGGCCACAACCTTCCGTAATCTTGAAATCTATATAATTGTCATGCCACCTACTATGAATACATATCCAGTGGTGTTTCTCCTACCATCCAAATCTCCAAATTATATCTGAATCAACATAGCTGCATATAGAATTATTTAGCCCTCCATAGCATAAATGCATATTGGATGTTCCTCTCAAATATTTGAGTATCCATTGGAATTCTTTCCAATGATCTTTACCTATATTGGCCATAAATCTTACCAAAACTCCCACTTCCTTTGGAATGTTTGGTTTGGTACAAACCATCGCATACATAAGGCTTCCAAGTCCTGAAGTATATAAAACCCATGCCATGTACTCGACCTCATCATATGATGTAGGACACCGATCTTTTCTTAATTTAAATTGTCTAGCCATAGGTTTACTTACTGGTTTTGAATTCTGCATTTTAAACCTTTCCTATACCTTATTGATATAATTTCTCTAAGACAAATACAATTTCATGTTCATCATATCTCTATGAATTTGCATGACAATGATTTTATTTGTGGCTCCTAAATCCTTAATTGCAAATGTATGAGATAAATTTTCTTTAAGCTCGAAATGTCATACATATTAGATCCTGTAATAAGCATATCATCTACATTAAGTAACAAAATAATATAGCTTCTATGTTCAAGATTATTGAAATAAACACAATGATAAGGTTCACATCTCATATAACTATGCTCATGCATAAAACTGTCAAACCTCATATACCATTGCCTTTGAGCTTGTTTGATCCCATAAAAGCTCTTTTTAACCTGCACAAAAGTTTCTCCTTACCCATGACTTCATAACCAAAGTCAAGCTACTACATATATTTCTCTTCCTTCAAATCACCGTGAAGGAAAGCCACCTTAACATTAAGTTTTTCTAAGTGCAAATCTTCTACTGCAACTAAACTCAAAATAGTACAAATGGAAGTCATTTTTACTACAGGAAAAAACATCTCTCCAAAATCAATACCTACTTTTTGTGCAAACCCTTTTACCACAAGCCTTACCTTGTATCTTTTCTGTCCACCTTCTTCCTCCTTGATCCTTTAAACCCATTTTTTCTACAATGTTCTCTTACCTACTAACAACTTAACCAAATCCCATGTCTAATTTTGTTTTAAGGAATCCATCTCCTCATCCATGTCATGCTCCCACTTCATGTGGGTATCCTCCTACATTGATTCTTCAAAACTTTTAGGCTCACCACTATCAGTCAATAACAGATAAAATAAGAAGGTTGAAAATATTTTTGGAGGTCTACTTACCCGTTGTGACCTTCTCATAGAAATATGGGGTGTTTGAGGCTCATTCTGTATGTGTTGCAAATTCGTATCAACCTCTTGTAGATACCGACATCGGTCATCTAGTGCCAATGTCGGTCCCGACTATCAATTTCAGGTCATTTGCTACAGACATCATCCCCCGACTGCCGATGTCGATCTGTTCTTCTACCGACGCCGATCCTGGTTCTAACACTTTAGGTTCCTGTTTTAAATCGAAAATGTATTTTCTTTCACAAACTCATCAACTGGTTCATCCTTAGGCATCAAAATCTGATCCCTATACATTCTCTTTTCATTCCACTCAATATCACGAATCCTAACAATCTTAGCATCATCTAAATCCCAAAAATGGAATCCAAAATCACCAAGATCCATAACCAATAAAAGTGCATCTCTTGGATTTAGCATCCAAATTCTTCCTATTTTCTTTATCAACATGAAAAATATATTATGAACAAATACTCTAAGAAAAGAAAGATCTACTTCTTTTCTAGTCCAATATTCTTTTGGTATTCCACCATTCATTGCACTTGAAGGCCCATAGTTGATTAAATATGTTGTCGTGTCTATTGCTTTCCCAAAATCAAGGGTAATCCAACATGTAATCACATGCTTCTTACACGTTCCATGATAGTTCTATTCATTCTTTTAGCCACACCATTCTTTTGTGGTGTTCTTGGAACCGTTCTTTCTCTTTGTATTTCATTCATTGAACAAGAATAATTGAAAGCTTTGTTGGCAATACTCACCACCATTGTCAGATCTAAGGAATTTTAACTTTAAACTAGTTTCATTTTCCACAAGGGATTTCCATATTTTAAAAGTATCAAAAATATAAAATTTATGTTTTATACAATAAACCCATACCTTTCTTATGGCATCATCAATGAAAGTCACATAATATTGGGATCCTCCATGAGAAGTTACCAGGATAGTCCCCACACATCTGAGTGCACAAGCTCCAATTTTTACTCCTTCTTTGTTTTCCTAACTTTAAGAAATCTCACTCTCTTTTGCTTTCTAAATATGCAATGCTCATAGAAATTAAGATCTAAATGTTTCAAATATGATAACTTACCCTTTGCCTTTAATATTTGCATTCCCTTTTTACTCATATGGCCTAGTCGATTATGCCACATGCTTGCATATGAATCTAAAGTAGATAGAATAGAAAATGAATCAGTAATACAAGTAGACAAATACAATGTTCCTACCTTCTTACCTCTTGCCACAACAAGATATCCCTTGGTAACTTTCCAAGAGTTGGCTGTGAATGTAATCATGCAACCAGCTTCACCTAGTTGTCCTGCAGAAATTAGATTTCTCTTTAGGCTTGGCACATGCCTCACATCTTTTAATATCCTTGTATTTCCATTCTACAATTTTAAATGAATTTTCCCTTTACTAGTAATATTTCACGGTTCATCATCTCCTAAATAAACATTCCCAGAATTCCCTTGACATAATTTCTAAAATAACCCTTATTAGGGTAGCATGGAAAAAAATTTCTTGGATCTAAAACCCAAGATTATATTTTATTATCCAAGGAGAGAATAAGGGAATATTGCATTACCTCAGTTGAAAAATTTGCCTCTTTACTTTTATCTGGTAGATTCTCTTTTTTTCCTTGAACCAACAATCCTTCTTTGCATTTCCTTTCTTTCCACAATTCCAACAAGTTATTCCTCTACCTCTGGATTTGGATATGCCAATCTTTGACTTTGATCTCCCATTATCCTTGCTCTTGGATCTCTCTTTTTCCTTCCCCTATTTTCTACATTCAAAGCATTTCCATATGATGAATCTCTTGTACTTTTCCTGTGTATTTCTTCATTTAGGATTATACTAACCACATCATCAAACTTCAAAATATTATTAGAAGATGTTGTATTACTAACAACCATTACCAAGTTATCCCAACTATTTGGAAAAGAGCATAAGAATAAAATTTCTTTCACTTCATCATCAAATGGAATATTAACTGATTTTAATTGATTTACAATGGAATGGAAATCATTCAAGTGGTTTGATATAGATCCACCTTCTTGCATTTTTGAATTAAATAATTTCTTCATCAAATAAAATTTATTTGAAGAACTTGTTTTTTCATATAAATTAGCTAAAGATTTCATCAACTCTACCATGGTTGTTGCTTCAGTAATATTCAAAGCTACGAGATGTTTTCAATCTTACTCTTATTGATCCTAGAGTCTTTTTGTCAAGAATATTCCATTCTTCATCAGTTATTTTGTAAACTTCACATTCACATCCAATGGTAAATATAAATCTTTTTGATACAAATAATCTTCCACCTGCATCTTCCATAATTGATAATTACGGCCATCAAATTTCTCCACTTTGTATTTGTTATCTTCTACCATTGATGTATTCCCACTCAATCAGAAATCCCTTGATGAGTAAATTTGTCAACACACAAAACCCTCAAACAAAGCTTTGATATAAGTTTTTGGGTTAGACCACACACAAATGTTGTACAAATATAGATTCACTTTAACCATGCAACCAATAAACACAAAAATTAAACCAAAATAAACAAATAAGAGAAGAATGAGTAATATAAGATATAATGTGGTTCACTCAATGTGGGATTCTTCCACCAAAAACAATCAATCTATTATTCTTTCTTCACAGAGGAAATACAATGAATATTTACAATCTTCCACACCTCTCATAGATGTATAGTAATTTTTCCTCACAAGATTCTCTTAGCTTTATCCAAGTAAACCTTCTTACAATAATAATCAATTATCTATCTTCTAACCCTAGTTTTCTAGCTTATAAGTATATACAAACTTTAGGGCAACTTAGCTATGCATTTACAACCCTCCGATCACCTTTATAACAAAGGGTTAGATTTAATCCATGTCAAATATAAAAATATGATCATACGAGATAAATGATGTCAGCTTCTTCTAGGCCATTGGTGTCGATTACCCAACCAACATCGGTTCATGTTGAAACCAGTAAACTTGAAATGCATGCCATTTACAAAGTTATTTAGGTCCACAACTTAACACCCTATGCAATAGTTCACTAACTTCACATATGAGGGTGAAATTACCAATTCATACAAGGTGCGATTGGAAAAATGGTATAAAATTATGTGCATGGCCTTTGAGAATGAATGGTGCATGCAAAGGAGCTTCTGGAGTAGTAGGCAGCCAAGAAAAGTTTTTCAGTTATGTAACACTTTATCCTTGCTAGATTCACAATGACTAATGGAGAAATATGGCCATAGTTCAAACTGCCATTTGCATTCACTGCCAAATATTTCAAATGTGCGATTAACTTGATAAATGATGCATAGAAGATGGTGTTTGATGTAGAGAAGTTGGATTTAGACTAACACGCCCTAGGTAAGACCTTCATATATGCTTTCAGAACTACCTAGTTAGAAATAATGGAGCCTGATACCTTAGACCTCAGTCCAATCATGAACATGACAGTCAACAACATGATATGCAGGGTATTTTTCAACCTATAACTAAAAATGAATGATGGATATGAGATAGAATTGTGTGACTCTCATATTCCTCAATGTACAAATAAGAGCGTCATTAAAATTCCCAAGAGGAAGTGTGAGGAGACTCCACCTCAAAGATGAGGAATAAGAGAAGGAAGGATATGAAGAAGAGGAGGAGGAGGAGGAGGATATTGCATTAGATCAAATCCACAAGAGAGAAATGCATAATAAGAAAAGAGAGGAGAACAAGGGCGCAATCTCTTCTTAGCCAAAGAAAGGGGTCTCCTTACGTGATGATGAACAAGGTAATTCCACCAAGAAAAAGAAAGGGTGTAAGAGAGCTCAAGTTGTTTATAAAGATGAGGAGGAGAAAGAAAAGGAAAAATATGAAGAACTATAGCATGAATATTCTATGCATGAATATGAAGGGGGTGAGGAGAAACCATTACACGTGGAGTTAAGCCCAAATAAAGGTGAGGAAGGTGAGCGAAACAGATCCTGCATATGAAATAATCACCGGTGTGCAAAGAGGAGGTGCACAACATAGAGGAAGATCCCAAGGGGAAAAAGAGATAAGGTGATGATGCATATGTCATCAAGGAAGACAAGGGTGATGGTGGAAATTCAAGCGCCAAACCATTCACACCTAGGAAGGAGTACACTAAGGCCAAGGCAAGGTAAGGAAGTGAAGGCCACCATAATCACCCCATATTTTGGTCATTGATGATCCTAGGAAGGTTTTGAGGGATAATTTTCAAAGAACGATGCCTAAGGAGAGATTATTTGGTTGGGATTTGATAAAGGAAGGAGGAGGGATCTCACACACAAGTAAAATGCTATCATAGAGCATGTATACACATGTGGAAGAATTGGATTTTTAGATAAGAAATAGGTCCCATTCCTAGTTAACATTGAAGAAGGATCTAAGCAAAGTATTTAATATTATCAACCCCATAAAATTAACCGATGAATGGGCCTGTAATGCGTTGAATAAGATGATAGTTGAGGTCATGCACAAGAACTTGGAAAGAGAGCTACCATGAGGCTCATGGTAGAGGATAAAACATACAAGGAGCATGAGATCCAACAACCGAAGGAGGATTTGAAGAGGAGTAGAAGCGGGCCAATGAAGCATATGACAAATATGGGGGCTAGTGAAGCATATTATAAGTGCATACCCCACATTGCTAAACCAAGTGAGGACTAGTTATACTATGGAGATGGAGTATCTTGAAGACTTGGTCAGGATGTTTCTTCTCAATATCAAGAGTGACACGAGGCCATATATAGAAGAGTAAGCCAATGTGAAGAAGAGGGATAAAGAGGAAGTAGATGCCAAAATAGTAGAATATGAGGCATCAATCACTAAGGTCAAGGAGACCATTGAGTAGACTGAATTGGCATTTGATAGATGCCAAAAGTGTGATCTTGTCTTGAGTGCATGGGTTGTAAAGGAGGAGGCAGAGCTCAAGGAAATTCAAACAAAAATAACAAGTAACAAGCTTGAGCAAGAACAAATCATGACAAAGACATCAACAAAGAGGGATTTAATTAAATCCATGAAGGATACAATGGAATTGTGAATCAAGGAGGTATAACTAATGTTCATGAAAATAATGGATGTCATGGAAGGAGTGGTTGTGGAGTTATATGTGGTGGTAAAATATCTTAAGGAGAAAGTTGATGAGATAGCGACGATCAAATTTTAGATATTGTTGAGGCAATACTAGGTAATCTATAGAGGAACTCACAAAGTGGGAAGAGTTAGAAATTATTTTGAGCAAGGAGTTCCCATAGCTTCTCTTAGCTTCCTAAGGAATGATTACATATGTGCGTAAAGTGTTGAATTATTATTCTTTAATTCATGGAGTTTTTCCCTTATTCTTTATTCTTCATTATTATTTGATTCATTCATTCATTGGAGGAGTAAGTTTGATGACATATTTCCAAGGATAGGAAATAAATTTAGTGTGGGGTGATGTTGAGTGGTGAAAATGGCTAATTATTAACCATGTGCAGAGGTTAGGAACCAAGAGCAAGGGGTACATGAAATGGCACACACAGATAGGAAGTTTCGAATGCAAAGGCCCATGAATGAGCATACAAGATTTGGGACTTAGCCGATTTTCCAGAACATGGATAAAAATAACAAAGAAGAGATGGATTGTTGATCAAGAAAATATCTAAGAATAGACAAAACAGATAGCTTGGGATGCACACAAAGGAGATATAATTAGGTAAGTACATGAAAAGCTAGGATAAAGATTTTGTATGGAGTAAGACAATAATAGGTTTAAAGTGGAGTAAAGCATGTAAGATCTGATGTAAATATAGATTTATCTATTATTAAGAAAAATTTACAAAAAGTATGCATGCAATTGTTGAAGATGCCTATTATTAGGAAGGTGCATGCAAAGGTGAAGGGTAAGTCCCCACCGTATATATATTGGCAATACTTATTAGTAGAAGACTAGTCTACAAGTTCTAGAGTTCTAGAGATTTAGGGAATCATTTTTTACAGGTTTTGAGTGTTCTTGATGTAAAATGGTTTAGGATTATGTATGCATGCATGGACAATTGGTGACTATAAGCAATACAAGATGTGATCAGTTGATTTATTTTGTAATGAATTGATGTTTTCCATGGACAACTATATATGGGTTGTTAAATTAATTAGATCTAAGTATGGGATTTTGGGAATCCAAATAGTATTGATCATTCTTTATGTTTTTAATCTTTCTTATTATATGGGTTGTTGAGCTATCTTTTTATAATGTTTCTTCTTATGCATGGTTATTATGGTTATGGTTGTTGAACATGCATGCTAACATCTTGTTAAACCTAATAAAGGAGGGACCTAGAGGATGTGTGCACTTCGAGTGATCTTCTAAACTTTTTTGGATGAGGTACCATTGTGCATAGCTATTATTGGGTAATAAAACACTACATAGTTGCCATATGTGTTAAAACAAGCCTCCAAAGTCTATAAATTACTAAGTCACACAATAGAACTTAGAAAAATGAAATTTAAACTTTATCAAGTTGTCTCACTTGGCATGCCGAATTGTTGGAGATCAAAATTACACCTACACCCAAATCATGAAGATTCAAGGATTTGAGGAAACATGATATTTTCTCTAAGTTATGGGACTTGCACTTGAGACATACCTCCAAAGAAGGTCGACTTCCTCTACCTATTCCTAATGTTAAAACTACTCTAGGAAGGACATGTAACTATCTAATCCAACTCTAAAAATCCAATAGAATAGAGGAAGATAAAGATGCATGAAAAGGGGAAGTACTAAGTTAATAGAGGTGATATCACCAAAAAGAAGGGGTAAAGACACTCTCATCTGAGTGAAAATGGGATAAAATGAAGGAGAAGAGGGAATAATTGAGTGCCATAGTCCAAAACAACCTTCAAACTCTCATTTGCATGGAACAAAACAGAAATAAAACCCTATAAGAGATTAAACATGTACAACACACCAAAACTCCAATAGAGAGGCAAGAAAAATCAATAAACACATGTTAGGTTAGAGAATAGCCATAAAACATGGATTTTATTACTTCAAGAGGATGTGCAGTCCATTACAATAGGGGATGGAGACAAAAACCACCCTACAAAGGTCCAAATCTAAGGCCTACAACCCAAAGCACTAATGCACTACTCTGAATAATTTCCTTTCCTTCCAAGAGCTTCCAATCTTTACAAAAGGTCATTACATTACAATATAGAGAGAATAAGAGAGAAAGAGGAGAAAAAGAAAGGGAAATTCAAATTTAAGAATGCAATCACCAATAAGATGCATTAAATGCCTAAAAATAGTGTGGAAATCTGTCAAATCCATTCCCCACATCATATTTCTTGTAGAATAAGGAAATAGGCCATGTTTCATTAAATCTAGGTGGTTGAGTTATATGTATCTTCATATTAATGGCCCAAATCATATTTTCCTCTTTTTTCCCACCAAATCTCACCAAAATTTTATTTTGATGATTCTAAAGTGTATCCCACATCGTGAGATTTCCAATGATACCAACGCCTAATTTAGAGTTTTGAATCAAAAATATATTTTTCTCAAGATATATAGTGTGAGAGAAACACATCATACACGTGGCACCATCATATTGGTTGCGAAGGATGGAGGAGTTGATTGTAGTTCTAGGTCTCCACAACATGTTATGTTTTCATTTGTTGTGTGGATTTGATCATAGTTAGAAACTTGTCATTCACACTTGTAAAATGTAAACTAGATCCCAAGTCCCCAAAGTTGACACATGTCGTATGAAGATTTACATGAGAGTGAAATCCTATGGTTAATGTGTGTAATTTTGGGGCAAGAGAACAAGGTTGCATAAAAGGATGCAAGGATGTTCAATAATTCCACAAGCGCGTGAGAGGATGTGCAGGCCTTAGGGAAAGGAATTCATGCTTTCAAGAGCATGCACATGTATAAAGGAGGCCTTAAGACCCACCATGTGAAGACATGGGAGCACAAGAGAAAATAGTGCATGCACAAGCATGCTAAGAAGAAAATGGGAAGGGTGCAAGGAAATTTATGTGAAAGAAATCTACATAAGGAAGAGAAAGTTTGTGTGGAAGTAAGAACCATGGGAAAGTGTAAAGGAGTGCACAGGAATCAAGGAGGAGAAGACATGCACGCAAGAGGCATGTAGAGGCTTACAAAGATGCAAGGAAAACTTAAAAGCACACAATGGGTGTGTGGAAGCTCAAAGCATGAAGTCAAAATAGAAAAGAGGGCGTGTGGAGAAAAATCATGAAAACTTATAGTTATGCAAGGGAAACCCTCGGGCATGTATAATTGAATACACGGTGCCCAGGATGTAAGAAATAAGTGCACAAAGAAAGCATATTTACAAAGGGTAAAGGGAGGAATGCGAGTGCACGAAGTATACTCGAAGGAGGAAAATGACTAGAAAGGAATCAAGGAGGGCACACAAGCATGCGCAAGGAACTGCAACCAAGGAACCTATATCAAAGGAGAAGACAAAAGTGCATGTATCCCCGAACATGATGCCAAAGATAATGAAATTGCAGTTTCCCAAAATAGCCAAAGGTGGTTATTTTGGAAAATAGGTCTATCTCTACTTTTGCGACTTATGCAAAATATTTGTTCATCATTTCTTGTTTGACATGGAAAGTGACATTACAATTTTAAACCTATACAATGATAAACAATGCAAAATGAGAATTCCACCACTTTCCTATAGTGATGGTGGAGGATTCCTAGTTGTTTCCCTTGTTCTATTTTAGAGGAACAACTAATGAGAATTTTTGTGTCAAATTTACATCCTGAAATTTCCTTCCACTTGTAAATGCATCATGTAGGTACCTTTGAAGAGGTCATTGAAAAGGAGGTAAAAATTAAAAGGCCTTATTAGTAAAATGGTTCTTAAAACATTTTCAAAGAGATTATGACTCTAAACCTATGGTCAAATCTAAAATTTTCAATAAAAAATTGTCATAGGTGATGGATTTATCAATTCCAAACACATACAATTAGTCTAGAAAAACCCAAATGTTTTTTTATTAAGGGCAAATAGTTTTGAAGGGACTATACCCTGTATACAAAAGGGCTCAAAAGCCAGATAGCAAAGGTGAGAGAAACAGCCCAGAGAAGGGAAAAACGGCCAACCTAAGAGGGCTCAATAGCCAAATATGACAATACAAGTGAAGAAAGGATCCAAACGAACAATGATCCAAAAAGAAGTAGAAAAGATCAAAAAGAAACCAAAAGAGAAACAACATATAGAACTCCGCCAAAAAGCAGCGCCAGAACCGCTAGATAACAGCAACTTCGCAGCCAAAAATAGCATCACAGCAACCCGTTACTTGATAGCCCTGTCAATCTTGGTCTTGATAGCCTGCAGCGACATGAAGAAGGTAATGGCAGTGGCCTGAGAGGAGTCTCTCATATCCACCTGAGCAATTGCAATATCCCTTTTCTCTTTAGGGCCCCAAATGTCCTCATTAACCCCACTTAAACTGCAGACACTATGAACATGTTGTTCAATGAAATTATAAATGCTTTTAAGGGCAGATAATATGCAGTCATTGCGAATTTTTGCATTCCCCATTCTGCCATCCAAGGACTGTAACTTCTTGAAGACTTCAGCAATAACCCCCTCTTCATCATCACTTTGAAGAATTCCTTTTCCCTTAGCTCTTTCCATATTTTTTATAGTCCCTTTGAGCTCTTGTATCTCCTTTTCTAATCTGTCCACTCTATCCATCAATTCCTCCTCCTTGGGCTCCTCCATCGGTTTACTGATATGCAGGAGGTTCTCAGCAAGTTCCAGGTCTTTGTGGCTCCTTAGGACCCGTTGGGAAGCAGGGATTTTAGCTTTTATGCTCTTGCTTTTCTTGCTGGAAGCAGCAGCTTCAATCTTCCTTTTCAGCAGGGGGAGTGGAAGCGGTGCGAGTAGGTGGAGGTATGGAGGAAGAAGGTGGGGTAGGATTCATGGGGGGCAGCTAGAACAGTGGCGATGGATCAGGAGGATAAGCCCCTGGTGCAAAGGGACAGCCCTAGAGTGGCTCTGAACTTCCCTAATTGATTTCTCCAGTGAGTTTATCAAATAGTGAGGAAAGCTGATGATGATATTTCTACGAAAGTGATTTAGAAATATCAAATGTTTTTGAGGTATAGTCACAAATCTTCCTTCAAGAGTTACATACCTAACCACCATCCTGGCAAGCTCAGCAAAAGGCTCCACTTACTAAGGCTCAGAAAAACCCAAATGTAAAACTCACATGAAAACTTCTTAAACATGAAACTAAATGTAGGGAATGTACTCCACTTACTAAGTACCTATCATTGATCCTTAGACAACTTGATTTAGCCAATATGTTTAAATTTCCTGACACCAAACCTTTCGAGGATGATGTGCCTAAACCATCTTGGTACAAAGACCATGAATATTGTGAATATCATCGTGTAAAATGTCATGGGATATGTCGATGTATGAAATTAAAGAACTATATTCAAGATCTCCTACATCGAGGAGATATAGATCTTAACACAAAATCACCCAATAAATTATTCAATAATTAGTTAGTAATATACAAGGAACCTTTTCCTAAACATAAATAAGGAGAATCGAAGTTGGATTGAGCTCAATCCTCACAGGGTAAAAACACCAACCATGTTGTCACTAATACATCACATCCATTCAAATCTATTATTATCTTTATCCACCCCATTTAAATCCATTTTGCTACCATTAAAATAAAACCCAAAGAGTGTCTCATTATAGCATGATTCACTCATTTTTTTGTCTTAGGACCCCTATATCTACTCTTTCGGATAGTCATTATGATATATTGGAACAACTTGAGAAGAAAACCACCAAGATCTTTATCTTGGATCTTCTTAAGATATCTATTGTTCATAAAGACATCCTCTATAAGACCCTTCAGAGTCAAGAGTTCCCATATAAATTGGCTTTTCAACTTCCAAGTCTTGGTTGTGTAAGTCACCCAATCCGATAGCCAAAACGAGATTCCAAGGGATAGTTATACGCATAAGTGATCATTACCCACAAGAAATTCAAAAGGGTAGCCTAATATGATCACCATTAGGGTTATGATAATGTGGAGTGATAATCAACAGGGATCATTACTTTACCAATGGATATTGGGAATATAACACACGAAACCAAATTCTATGTCATCAAATTGGAAATCCTTATAATATTCTCCTTGGTATCCCATGGAATCATGCCATGCAAGAGATTCCCTCCACATTTCATAAATGTATCAAATTAAATTATCAAGGACATGAGCTCATAATCTCTAGTGAAAACCCATTTTCCCATTACGAGAGAATTAGCAGGACACTATCAAAAAGCTTATGACTGTTATTCTACATAACTTATTTTTGAAATTAAATCGAGGCCCTCTCCTCTGATGTCCATCATGATACACTTCAGCCTAATGCAGTTGGTGCATCCACCTATGCATCCCTTTTTTCCACATGGGAATCTAAATTGAAATCCTCAATACTTATTGTGGAGAGTATGACCTCCAATATGCCATACTTATGTACAATCTCTCTTTTTCCCAAAAAACACATGGTAGGCCCAACTTTTAGCCATAAAAAACTCATGAGGCTTGCATCTTTGAAAATTGCATGTACCTAGTGTCATCTTAGCCAATGATCATCTGGATGAAACTTACACATCTCATTCACTTGATGAGAAGATGGCCACCTATTATCAATCCTTGTACTATGTTATCCTTAAAAATATGATTTATTCCATGGGATACAAAGGTTATGGATGTGGATTACATGAACAGGGTGTGCAAGAACCTCTCTCGACACATGAGAAGATGGATGTATACGGAATTGGTATTGAGTCTTATGGCACAATGCCTATAGAGTTTTATGTTACCTCTTCTTATTGTAAATATAGCTCTTCTAAATATGACACCAAACCAATTATGAATACTTTTCCTCTATGAACCTATTTTTGATACTATAATTTTCACCCTATCCCTTTCAACCACTGAAATTGATCTTATACGCCCATCCATTATTTACTGGAACCAACAACAACACATACCAATTGATTTATTTTAGAATGTGGAAGTGATCATAAAGTTCATGGGGCTACGTGATTACATTCCCATTGGGGATCATAAGAAATGATTATCCATTAACCTTGATACATACATGTACTTTAGGGAGGAGGTTGAGTTCTATGGTCAACAAAAGGAAAAATATGCCAAAATATCGTTAAAAAATAAAAGAACAAAAATCCAAGTCCCATAATGAAAACCTATTTGAGGCACTTTCAGACAAACAATATGAAAAATCAAAAATGGATTATATAAATGACCATTACGTTCATAAAAATGTCATTGAGATGATAATAGAGGAAGATATCAATCTCCCTCCCAATCCTACATGTATGGAAGATGGTTCCAACATATTGGTCAAAGAAACTATTGACGTTAATATCGACATAGAGGAACATCCTAAGATTGTCAATCTATTCTCTTAATTTACAAGAAAAAAATTACTATGCTCCTCAGAGAATTTTGTGATTTTTTTGTTTGGTCATCTATGGATATGCTAGGATTATACCCTTCTTTGTTTGTACACAACTTACTTTTCACGGGCCAACTAAGCCAATAAAACAAAAATTGTGTAAAATGCATCTACATGTAGCTCTCTAGTCAAAGAAGAGCTTGAGAAATCACTATCGGTAGGATTTATTTGACCTATTGAATATTCATAGTAGATCTATAATATCATAAATATTCATAAGAAACCAATTGGAATCAAGGTTTACACATATTTCAGGGATATTAATAAGGCGTGTCCTAAAGATGATTTTCTTCTTCTTAATCTGTTGGGAATTGTATCTTCGTATTCTTGTCATTGATTTCAAGTCACATTGATGTCAAAGGGATTTTATGTGGAATAGGTGTCTCCATGAGGTGTCAATCAAATTAAAGTATGAAGATTTATTGGTAGTGTCTCTTATTTGGTCATATAGCATGGTGGTTAGTTGAGTTGCATGCTTCTTGTGCATGGATCAAGAAATAAGGTAGTGTGAGTATGTTCTCCAGAGGTTATTGAAGATGTGTATGAGGTATAACATGTTTAGTGAGATGATTAAAAGGTGTTAATGATTCTGTAAGATGGTGATCACATCATTTTATGAGATTCATGTGTTGAAACAAGACATTCTAGGTCTTGTTCTTAATCTAGTCTGCAAGCAAGATGAGATGGTATCATGAAGTATGAAGCGGGGAAGTCTTGTTTAAGCATGTGTAAGTTTTTTTAAGGTTGTATATCATGTCGATAAGGTGAAAAATGTCAAGGTTCATATGTTTAGTGCATGTTCAAGGTCATTTTGAAGCAATAATATGAAGACAAGGCTAGTAAGAATGTGTAAGTCATTGTGGATGAAGAGTTTCATATGTGTGTAGACATAAATGATTTTAGGATGGCTGAAGTAGGACAACACAGGTGTCATTTGTCAAGTTTCAGGTTAGGAGAGTGAATACAAACAAAGAAAAGTTGTTTTTAGACCTATCGAGCTCTTAGAAGTGCATTTTCCAGTTCGAAGGTCATTTTTAGTTCCTCACCCACACATGTGAGTTGTGCATGGGATTTTGAGATCTTGGTGGATTTTAAGGAATGAATTTAAGATCATTTTTCAAGAAGAATGGATTTATTTGGATGTCAAAACTTTGTAAACCATTATTAAGAAACTAGACAGTCAAAACCCTAGTTCTAAAGTGATAGGAAATAAATGAATGGTATGGTATCCAAATGGATTAGGAAGTTTGGTATGATGAATCAAGGTTATAGATGATTCCTATGAGATTATTTTAGTGGTGCTTTCATATTCCGGATGTTTTGGGAAGGTACATAAAAACTATTATTTTGTGAATATTTGTAGGTACAGACATGAGGTGAAGGTTTCATGATGCAAAACCAAGTGTTTCCTGTAACTTGGGATGTTTAATAAATGGCCATGAAATTATCTAAGCATGTTATGTGTAGAAAATGGATGAAACGTGTCTTCAAATATGCCCTACTTCTTTTGGTCTAGAAGGTGCAAAACTAGTCATGGTGGTTTGAGATGAGTCTGAGTGTTTTCTATGTTGTAGCAGTGTTTAATGGTCATGGATAGCTTGAAGAGGTCTAATATGAAGTGTTTGATCTCATGGTTTGATCTTGAAATGTGGTTTCATATTGAAACCCTAATAGCCTAATTGTCCCTATTAGACTTGTCAAGGTGTGATGGAATAGGTATGTAAAGGTGAATTTATCCATTTGACATATGCATGTTAGTGCTTAAGAAGGTGTAATAGGCCCCCTATGAATTTTTTCAAGTGATTTCAGAGCTTAGAATTCATTTTTGACATCGTAGAGGATGTTGATCTCAAGACTGGTTCTTGAGACATTGAAGTAGGTTAAAGCAATTTCAAATATGCATGATTTTTAAGGTATTATGACATGAGTTCAAGGTTTTAATGAGTTATTTCAGTTTCATGACATCAAGAGATTCATGTTTATATGTCATATGTTCCATGGTGAATATATTTAGTATGCCAAGTCATTCCCTTTTTGAGACTGGTTTTTTAGGTTCTTGAGACCTAGTTATAGGTGTCTATCTTTTGGAGTGTTTCATGAAGAAGATGGATGTTGCAAAGGTGGATGAAATTTTTGGTGTTCATGAGAGGATTTTCCTAAAAACAAATTGGACTTGGTCAAGCCTTTGTGATTTCTTTATGTACCCTTGAAGTCCAAGAAGCATTCTTTGGAAACGAAGACCCGTTTTTGCCCTAAGTGAGAAGGATTGTCATGTTTGAGTCTGTAATGATAATTCCGACCTTTCAAGTCTATTTGTGTGATTTATATGTGAGTATGGAATGTGGTTTTAAGTTTTCATGACCAACCTTAATGATCATATCCAACCTATGGTTGTGTTTGTGATGATTCATGTATAAAAGTGAAGGTGTATGTTCTCATTTAAGTAGTGATGGAAAAAAAGGAATGAGAAAGCAAGAGGAGAGTGTAGAGGATGTTGTATAGGGTCAGGAGCAGATTTGAGAAGAGTATAAGAAGATGATCAGGGAATAGAAGTATTTATAAGTTCACTTTACCTAATCAACATATGAAGGTAATTTAATGAGTGAGGAAGGAGAGAGACCAATTTAAGAAGGTTTTGGTTGAGAGGAGCTTACAAAGTGATCATAATCAGTTGTTGGAGCAACAAGTACTTAGGTGATCTTCATCTTCATGTAGTTAAGTTTGTGCTTGGTCATCTTGGGGGTTTTAGCTTTTTTGTACAGGTGCTCTATTATATTAGGGGTTGGTGCTCCTTATGGGGTTGGTACATCACAAAACAAATCTTACATGTGATGTGTAATATTCACATAATTATTTTGTATTGAGTAATATATACATAATTTTTAGTGGGTTTTCTTCCCCTTGAGGGTTTCCCACTTACATATTATGTCATTGTGTCATTTTATCATTTGTATGGTTAATTGTGCATGGTTTAATCATCTTAATGCTTAAAGATTTTATGAATGTGTATGGTTGATTGAATGAAAGTTTAATAATACTTGATTCACCTTCCCCCACAATCATTGTGCTTATAATAATAATATCAACATGATTTTTGATTCTACTTTCACTCATGAAACTTTATCCCTCATGAATGGATATTCTAGCTATAACCAAATCAAAATAGTTGAAGAGGACCAACATAAAACTTCTTTCACCACTCTTTTGGAAACCTTATTTTATTAGGTCATTCCCTTTGTCATTAGGAATGTAGGAGCTACATATTAGCATGTCATAATTGTTAAATATCACAATATGTTGTATGAAATTATTGAATTTTATGTGGATGATATTCTACGAAAGTCCAAAACATGAGAAGAACACCCAATGATCTTTTGTCATATTTTTCAGAGGATTTGGGAATATAAATTTGGGTTGAGTCCAAAGAAATGTGTTTTCAGTGTCATGTCCAGAAAATTATTGGGCTTCATTATTTTCAGAAGAGGAATTTAAGTGGATCTATACAACATTACAACTATCAATAACATTCCTCCTACAAACCTTAAACATCATCACAGATTGTAGGGTAAAATCCATTCCATTCACGTATTCATTTCCCAACTTATTGATAAGTTTCATCCCTTCAAATATTTCCTTAAAAGGATGTTTATTTCTATTGGGGTCTAGAATGTAAACATACATTTGTACAATTGAAAAATTAATTATCCAATCCAACTATTTTAATACCACCTACCTTAGGTTAACCCGTGTTGATATACATTTTATCTACTCAATTTTCTTTAGGCACACTCTTAACACAATATGATGCACCAAAAAGAGAGAGTCATCTATTATCTTAGACGTGCATTAATATCTTATCATTTGAATTACCCATATATTGATAAGGCATGATTGGTTGATTTCTTTTCTTTCCAAAATATTTTTCATTTCCTAATAAATAATAAAACTAGACTCATATCCAAAGTTGACTTGGTTAAATATATCCTATCTAAACCCACACTTACCGGTAGAATGGCCAACTAGATCATATTACTCAGTGAGTTGGACATTAAATATGTCAATCAGAAAGTAGTAAAAGGGAAAGTGTTCACTAAACATATTTCTAAAGCACCTTTACTAGGCTCATGTCCATTAACTCTTTTTATTATTATTGGTAAATAGTTTTTTGAAAGGGACTATACCCTTGTACAAAAAGACTCAAAAGCTAGATATAACTATATCAACAGAACAAAAGGGATCAAAATCTAGATGTTATCAAAAAGCCCATCGGTAGCAAAAACCTACCATGAATAAGGCCATTAACTCTTGACTTACCTGATGCATATGTTATATTTGTCAAATATTCCATGACTTGGAAGATTTACTTCGATGGGTCATTCACTTTTCTTGGCTCTTGTAAAGGAGTCATTCCTATCACACCTACTATGGATCTTATTCCATGACATTTCAAAATTGGTTTTCCTTGAACAAATAATATTATAGAATATTAA
The DNA here is from genome assembly GCA_018340775.1 of Taxus wallichiana var. yunnanensis. Taxonomy (NCBI): domain Eukaryota; kingdom Viridiplantae; phylum Streptophyta; class Pinopsida; order Cupressales; family Taxaceae; genus Taxus; species Taxus wallichiana. The sequence continues at coordinate 156,513,203 of CM031239.1, forward strand.
GTCCTTATTTTGGGTCTAAAATTCTCTATTAAATGGAATATAAAACAAATTCAAGTCATAGGAAACTCACAACGTATTATCAAGATAGTTAATGATGAGTATAATGTTAAGGATGAAAATTTCATTCGCTATAAATGTATGGTAGACAATTTAAAAGAATATTTTTTCAAATCACCTTCCAATAGATCCCACAGATGTAAATTAAGTCACCATATGTCATGACTACCATTGGATCTCTTTGCACCTACCAAAAATTAGTAGTGAAGTGTAGTTCCTTGTTGAACATCTTATTGTACTTGCTTATGAGATGCCAACATCTAGTTTGGTATGTGAAGTTGGTCCCTTTTCCCCTTAGTATGTGAAAATTCATAATTACTTACAAGATGGTACCTTCTCACCTGAAATTTCCCACTCACAAAAAATAAACCTTATCCAATGAATAACACGTTATAACCTCCTTGGAGGAACTATCCATCATTAAGGATACAATGGTACCTTGTTACTATGTCTTAATTCAAAATATTCTATCCAAACAATCAAAGAGGTGCATGAAGGCATCTATGGTACTCATACAAGTGGCATGATTCAAGAAAATAAAATTCTACACATGGGTTATTATCGGACTACTACATAAACATATTGTTGTCATTATGTTGGAAAATGTGTCTTTTGTCAAAAACATGGTAACTTGTTCCATACCCCATCTCAATATTTACAACCTATCACTATGCCTTGGCCATTTTCCAAATGGGGGCTCAATCTTATAGGGAATATCACACCTACTTCATCTGATGGACATAAGCATATCATCACTCAAATTGAATACTTTACCGATGGATGGAGGATATCCCTCTCACGTATGTTATCGTGCTCAAATATCTAAATTTATCATGAACCACATCATTTTTCGTTATGGAATTCCTTCTACTATTGTCTCTAACAATGGTAAATATTTTAAAAATAAGCAAGTGAAGACCCTTTTTCAATGCTTTAAAATATACCAAAAATGGTCTACCCCTATTACCCTCAAGGTAATGGGTGGGTTGAGGTCACTAAATTTTTTTTTTTTTTTCACATCATGGAGAAGATGGTAAGCAAAACATATTGTAATTAGCACCTCTATATCCATCCTTCCTTGTGGGCTTACTGTACTTCCATTCACACACCTAAAAGATTCACACCATACTCACTTGTCTTTGGTAGTGAAGTTATGACCCCCTTATAGATTTATCTCCCCTCTTTGTGCATATCCCTAAAATATTATTTGGATAATGAAGAGGATTATAGAGTAGTTAGACTAGTAGAGATCGATTTTCTTGATGAAAAATGCCTCCATGCCTTGGATCACCTCAAATTGTATCAAAATCAAATTTGTACTAGCTAAAAAAGGTCATTATCTCTAATGAATTTGAGGTTAGAGATCTTGTTCTTAAAGAAAACCAATTCAATACTACCAAGGAACGAGAAAAGAAAGGAAAATTTGAGCCTAATCTGGTTAGGGTCATACATTGTGGTGGCTAAATTTGGTTCAGAACTTATAAGATTACTCTCCCTAATGGTACCAAGATCCAGGATTCTATGGATGTTATACACCTCAAATTATTCTATACCTAATATTAGATGCATTAAAAAAAAAAAAACAAAAAAAAAAAAAAATTAGAAAAATAATAATAATAAAATTCATCCAATGGTGAAAACCATGCAATTATGGTTCCTTAGGTAAGTCCTTTGGTGAAAAATGGTTTCCAATGCCATGCAATTATTCTATAGTTCAAAATCACCTTGTACTTGGAGGCATGATCATTCCTTCCTATATTTTTCATGGCTGTGGTTCATAACCTTGGTGAACTTATCCCTATTTTCCTTGATCTGGATTTTCCTATTCTTGTATATTTGCGAGAAGAATTTTCCCTTTGTTTATTATCACCTCTTGTTAGGGGCATCTTAGAACCTTGTTCTATTGTACATGATTTGGAAAACCTATAAAATCCAAAACATTTGGAAAACCTAGAAAATCTAAAACATTCATAAAACCTAGAAAATCCCAAAATATTTGGAAAACCTAGAAAATCCAAAAACATTTGGAAAACTTAGAATATCTACAAACATTCGTAAAACCTAGAAAATCCAAAAACATTTGCAAAACCTAGAAAATTCAAAAACATTCATAAAAACATAGAAAGTCCAAAAACATTGTAAAATATAAGAAAATATCCAAAAAAATGTGTCTCACACAAAAACACTAAAAATAAAACATACTACAAAATATCCAATTTCAAAACTCTCTCATTTTAGAGTGCGACATGCAAATCATCTTGTGATATTATTTCATCAACAAGATTTCTTGTTTGTTATGTCTATCTTCCTAACATATATCATTGCTCGTGGTAGTTACATAGTACATGTTTTCTTTTTGGGACTTCTACATCCTCCATTCATTCCCTTGTGTGTATCCTTTCTTGGGAATCATCTTAACCCTTTTTGTATAACTATAACATTTGGGTACTAAATTCGGATAACAAAAACATTGGTACAATGTTCTTAAACATTATTTTTCTGAGTGTATTTACTTTTACTTGTTTGTTTATTTACTTTCTCATTTCACATTGCTTATTTATTTTACTTTGAGTCAGTCCTGTAGCATATTACAAATATTGGTATTATGGATTCTCATGTCATTCTACCTTTTTGTTGTATGCTTATATCAAATAAACGATATTTTAATCTATAACAAGACATAATCTATCATACGATTTTTCCATCCCTCATCCCATTTACCCATCTCAACAATGTCTAACTAACCCCCCATTCTAACTAAATAATTCATTTCCTCTATTGAAGAAAAATAGGTAAGTCACATAATCAAAATTGAAATGGCTAGTCTATACCATCTGAAACACAAAACACATCAATACGTATAGATCATATATAGGAATGACAAAACAATAATAACATCATTGTATACTCATCATAGATACATCCATCTACAATCATTTATTTAAACCATCATAATAAAATTTTATACATCTGTCATGAGCTAAATAAACAAAAACATTATATTCAAACTTGCAAAAACACATGGACCACATCCAAAAAATCATCTGCATATATATGGGGATGCTAAATGGCACTCAAGTTTACAAAAATGGTCTCAAAACCATATGATACATCTCATCGTAGAAAATTCCAAAACAATCCTAGATATAACCGAGTCATCTCTTAAAACGATTCCCCATTCACATTGGACTACTAGATGGACCTAGAAAGAGTGAGCATCCCCTCAATCCTCCTCTCGTGTGTCTGCGTGATTGATCTTGGAGGTCCCATAACTAAAGGTGTCCCCATTAAATCTTGTAATCTAGCACAAAATGATAGTCTCCATGACTTTGGATCACCATTTTCCCGCATGAGTCACTCATTTCCCTTTGGTCTTCTAGGATGGGTATCTCATATAATATCTTGTAGTATGTGGCCCCACCCCGTAACCGCATGATATGATATAGCATGTCCATAACACCTTGAGCTCCGAGTCATTTCTCGACCTACAACTCACTTTGTGTAGTCTCTACTCTACTACCTTGGTCATATCCCTCTCTATGTGAGCTATATATCATTCCACTATCATCACATTCCTCTCCTACCATAATATTTCATGCTCTATAGTATGATTTTCTCTCTCCCTACGAGTCATATCCCACTTTGATATGTTTTTGTCTCACTTAGTGGTAATCTACGACAATATATCACTAATTCAGCTCACCTCGGTTATTAGTCATGTTATCTCTACATCTCTATATATGTTAGGTGCATGAATAACTAATCTTAAAATATCATCCTCTTAGGTGGTATCTTTATAGCCACTACCTAGGCTAATAGTGAGGGAACCTACATTATCTTGGACTACCCTTCCCATGTCTTAGAACAACTTTGCTAATGTGGTACCCGGAGCTAACTATTCTATGGTCACTACAGCTTTCCCCCATCTATGTTTTCCACCTCCACTCCTAAATAATCCACTTATGGTATGCCTATTCACTGCCCCTACTCTGCTTCATGTGCTAGTTGATAGTAAATCCCTACTAGGTGTGGCTTCTTTGCACTACTTTCCCTCTCCTTATCCTTTCCTGGAACTCGACTACCTGCACTATAAGCTAGCATTGCATTGTTCCCTATACCACATATGGATGTCGGTGGTATCCTATTATAATTTTTACCAAAACTACACTTACACACCTTTATCTTAGAGTAGTCAATCTAACCACCAAAAATCATGGTACTATACCTAGTACTCACTAGTGGTCTTAGGATCAATAATCCTTCTCCTCATATCCCAAACTATCATCTAATGAGGCTCGACTATTTTCATTGTTGTTACATCAATAGTGGGGCCCCATGGTCATATCTCCTAAGTCACATGTGTAAATACATGAAGTGTTTTGGAACTCCCCGCATATACCCAACTTGTATGAGGACCCTATTTGGTCTATACCTATCCACTATGAGATTTTATTGGCTCATGAGCTAAAAAAATTTCCTATAATAAGCTAGCTATGTGTAGGTCTTGGTTCATGCTCATATCGATATATAGGTTCTCTATGTAATGTCTAGAGGATGATCTCATCGATCACTCGTCTATATACCAATATATCCTTGTAGCCCTATCAACCCATGCCTGGTGTGATCCACCTAAATTATCATTGATCATCCTCCTCTAGTTTCTCAAATGGGCCTACTGAGTTAGCCCAATGTGATATGCTCCCGAACCATATCTATAACAACGTAGTATGCATAATACTACGACCTTATTTATGAACTACCAAGTGTAGATCTATGTAAAGATAGCCCAACATGTGATATTCCCATGCAAATAATCGGTGTCTCTCTACCATGTATAAGATAACTCCCATTTACCCCTCTACTAGATATAGACCACTCTTTCCGGGCATAAAAATACCGTTGACAAGAGCCATAAAAACCAAAATTATGTCCTTGATCATGTCTCGATCAAAATTTTCAATTAGCACTATGGTGGTCCTCCACCATCCGGTAGGTCAGACCATCATGTAGCTCATATCATCTCATAGTTAATCACGGTTGTATCATAGTACATCAAATCTTAATCAATAAGTGCAATATCTTATGGATTTATTCCAAAATAATGGCCATCTCCCTATCATGAACTAAAATGTGCTAGTTTTGGAGTTTCATATCTCTACCAATGCATTCAAAGTGGTCTATCCACTTAAGCGCTAACATCAAAGCTACATAGTAAAAACCCAAATCCTCCAAGAATAACCAATCATGTGGATGAAAAGTTTCCAATATTTGAAGGGCACGGATCGGTGCTCACGAAAATGAATCACACCCAAATGTTCCTATAAATCATAAAAATCATGTTTTAGAATTATCCCATTTTTTAAAATGTTCTAAAACTCATCAAAAGTGAAAATTATACCTCTATTTTGGAGAAAAAATCCATTAATTGGGGAAAACCCGCCATTTTTAGGCATGTCTGCTGTAAATTAGGGCAAGGCCACCACTATATGATGTGAGGCCGCTAAAAATGGTGAGGTCACTCCTAGTTAGGTCAAGTATGTTGAAGGTGACATCACTACAATTTTTGGGGAATTTTTATTTTAAGAAATGTCGCCACAACTTACAATGACATCACCGACATATCTGCTAACATATGGCACAAATTTTTTGAAATTAACCAAGTTCAATTTCATCAGCCTAACACACTTGGAAATTATGTGCATTTAAAGTGCTTAAATTTAAATTTTTCAAAATTAAAATTAAACTACAGAGCTTCACCTACATGTGCCTCATGTCGGTGCATCCATCGGTACTCCTAAACTTTCTCTACATAGTGTAAAAACTTTGGTGTCGTCGTCTCTACTCATCACAATCGTCCAGAGCTATTTTCTACTAACTGAGAGGGTGAAAATGACATTTTTATCCCTCTCACCCTATATAGCCCTCATCATGATGGTTTTATCCTTTGCAATGGTTTTATCTTGTGTTATGATCATTTTTATCTTCTTTTTGAGTGTGAATTGCCCTCTCGTCGACGTTATTGGGGGCATCGTCCATCCTACTAATTTTTCTTCTACCCATACAATTTTTTTTTTAACTATCTTTGAAATTATGTTGCTTGTGCTACACCACATCAAAGAGGGGAAAATGTAGACACCTAATTTCCACCGCATAGTTTTAATACTAAATTTTCACTAATTTCCTTCTCATCATCACACTACAATTAGCAACCTACTAATTAGCTAATTTTCCCTTATCCTAAATTTCAATTAACATCACTTCATTAGTTAGAATACTTTTTAATTAATTAATTTTCCATTATTAATTAATTACCCCTTTACAATCTTGTATTTACTTAATAAACCATCTTATTAATTAAATCCCACTCTCAAACCCTTTGAATCCACTAATTTCCCTCTACATCTTCTCTAAATAGCTTCATAAGATAAATAAAGTCTTTTAATTAAATCTCAATTGATTAATCAAACATTTCCTAAATCTCATGGGTTATTAATCTTTAATTAATCTCTTCTAAATATGTTTATCCACTCTTAATTATACATATTCATTATCCCATATTCATTAGGATGTAGTCTTCTCCCAAATTATAAAGCTATATAAGAAACTTAGTGCCTTCTTACCTAACTACACCATGTCCTTATAAGATATTGATACATATTACTCAAGAGATAATTTATATTATAGGAAGGATTTCCAAATTGAGAAACCCCTTACTTGCTAAAATTAGTAAGAGAAGATTCAAACATGTATTTTGTGTCATTTTGAGGATATCTCTTCCTTTTATCAAGCATCATTGATCGTGTGTGGTTTGTGTTTAACTTAAAAGGAAATATATACACATAAAAAGTACATCCAATCAATAAAGGTAGGTTTACATTATTTGTTTTTAAATTTATCTTGATGTGTTTTTTTAAGGAATTAGGATAGGATTTACTTGGTGTTAAATTCTTTGTTAAATTAGTCTTGAACTCTTAGTATGTATACACGTTGTAGAAGAAAAAGAACCCATGACACTCAATGACAAGAAGAATATGAATGAAATATAAATTGCAGCAATTGTTGAGATAGAGATAGATCGGCAAGAGCATCCAAATGAGTTCATCCCAATATATATTACATTCCCACGCATCACCAATTTTAGGGTAAAATATTTCTATGAGATTAAACTTCTTGAATTTGAGGTAACTCATTTTCAACTTAGTGTTTGTTGTTTTTAAGAGAAATCAGCAATCCTTTAATTTTGAATGTTTTTGTTGGTGGATTTTTGGATGGAGCACAAGGATGTAGATTCTTTCTTAAGGATTTTTAAAAGTGAAAATATGTGTAGACACCAAAATTAGGTTGCCTTAATCCCCACATCCACATATGTACCCTAGGATACCTCCTTCATAATCCCACACACTCAATTTACCTATCTACTTACTTACATTTACCATCTTACTACCCAGAACCACTTGTAACCACAAAACAAACAAAAATAAATTAAAAAACATAATCAAAACAATATTAAACTCCTAAAAAAAACCCTCTTGAGCCTTAATAACCTTAGGTCATCATAAACCCTGAAAATATTGTAAAAGAAATGGTTGGAAATAAATTTAACCATTCTCCTCAAAAAAGACAAATTGGTGTCGATTCCTACAATCGGCATTGATTGGTGTGGATTTAGTTAAAATGGAATTGATTTATAAAAGGTGGTTTAACCACTTCCCAAGGATCTAAAATTTTTATAGGTGATAGGAGAAAGCTTTTTAATTCATGCAATGAGCATTCTACGATGTGAAATGGAAAAAATCTCATGTTATCTTACATTCTTTTTGGACTAATCTTCTTCATCAACTAGTCAATTAAACCACCCGTATTATCAAGGTATGTATTCAATCCATATTTGCAAAGCCCTTATTTTTGGATCTCCCCATTTGAATATCTCGAGTCCTAAACATCCTCATCTTATTGTTCCCTCTAAAAATACTCCCTATTAAACATATATAGTTCGGTGCACAATAAATGGCATCGATCCATATGATTGCCACCGATCTTTTGGATCAATGTCGGTCTCTGTTAGAAACTTCCATTTTTCAATACTACCACATTTTGATATAGCTTCATAATATATCGTAATCATGGCTAATGCCCTTTTGCTTGTAAGTTAGTATTTCTATTAGATAATCATTCTAAGATCATCTTATGATCTTGACACTATTTATATGACCTACCCATACTTTGTCAAGCATTCATGTGGAAGAAATATGACATTGAACATGAGTTAAGACTATGCATCATCATTTTCATGCCTAATCTGATGATATTCCTAAGTAGTTGGAAATTCTCCTCAAACACAATGATGACGCCAACCTCTACTAGGAAAAAAATTTCAACCCTCCCCATCCTATCATCGAGGCTATTGATTGAGTCCTAGCATCCGGACATTACATATCCATAGTTTTTCATTCATATCATCTTATATTATCTATAATATTATCATAATTTCCATCTTAATTTCATTAAAATGAGTTGAAATTCGTTAAAAAAATCCATTTGGTTCTTTGGATTGGCCTTTTCCAAGAAACTTTCCTCATTATTATCGAATATATATTTTTTCAAGTTGTCTACATGTGTGCAGGGTTTCGAGTTCTTTGGAAGAGGATCTTCATGCGCCGATTCAAATCTACCACCTTTCATTATCATCTAGATAGGTATCATTAAACCTTGTCATTTCTGAGTTTTAGTGATTCGTTTCACACAATAATACTAAATCCTAAAATCTACTAAAACATCTAGCACACCCGGTGAGGCCTTTTCCTTATTGATTGAATTCTAAATTTGTATAGTAGAACCCATTTTTCTTTACTTCTTGCATGTTAGATAACTTTTTAGACCAAGTTCCTTTTTGACTTCATGTAAGGTGTAAGATAAAAGGAGTAACTAGAGAATAGAGGTATTTCTCTTTTCTCTCTTTTCTATTCTCCTTTTAGTCTTTTTCAGCATTGTAATTTATATGTTGTCCTCATTGAATGGGATTTTTTCCTTTAGAACTTAAAACTACTTTGCATTCTCATCTTTACCTGATCATCTAGTATAAGTAGGGTTTAAAATATACATTAATCACTTCATATCACACACTATCAAAACCACTTATAATCAAACTTACATTTTAAACATACCCTCCCAAGTTTACCTACTTTGATTTCATCATTAAGGGGAAAATGACTCATTATCCCGAGAAAGTATAAATAATTGATGGGTGGTATAATGGCTAAGCACCCAAAACCTTTATCATTGTGGGATTGTGAAGTAAGCGGGTAGGCCCCAATATTATGCATCATACCGACATTGACACATATTCAAGCCTCTCATACCTTTGGGTGTATCAAGGACTCCATATTAAACATACCTGAAACTAACCATAGTAGGCCTAATTCTTAGTACATTATACAAGTCATCTTTTATTTTCACATTTCTTAAATTAATCAAGATATTTAAAACGTCTTTGATGATTGTGTTATTTTCATTAAACAAGTATCTTTTATTTATTGTGTTCTTGTTAACTCATGGTTTCGACTAGAAAACATTCCCATATCTAAAATATTACAAATATGTCAAACCCACTATAAAAATTCATAGACACAACCCAAAATCACCACGTTCTCCCATCATTAGATCAAACACCTCAAAAATTCTTGATCCACCCCTCCCACAGTTCTTCCCTAATAGAAATCCTATCTTCAAAGAACTTCTAGACACCAATCTTGTAACCCTTAACAGCTTCCCTTGCTACATGGTCCATATGTATTCCCCATCACAAATCAAATCCCCGACTTCCTATTAGTATTGTTATTTATGACCACTCCATAATCATCAACCGCACCTATCAACTGGTCATTGAACAAGTTGTTCCTTATCTCATCCCCTGGTCATATAGAAACATCCGGACCTATCTCATCAAACCTTTTGGTCATCCTTGAACTTAATATTATTTCATTGCAAAACATGGATAGCCAGCAAGGCCCCCACTATTCTCATCCCCACTAACTCTTATAATACACAACCTCATATAAATACCCCACCACCTATAGTTAGTCACATAACGTCCACTCATCCTCCTCCCTCGATGGGATCCTTTGGTATACCTCATTCTACAAGCTCCCTAGTCACATCCCACTGTTGTCTCCCGCCGGTCTTCATCCATAATTTATAACTTAGTTATATCTATCCCTACATCCTTACCACCTATTAATATTATTTTTATCACTATAACACGTTCCCTCTCCCAACCAACACCCACAGTTAATGCATTGCACTATGGTTACATTCCCCCTTAACAAAATCCAAAACCCTCACAGTCCTTTCTTAACACTTTTATCCTTCAACCTTATCATTATATTCAATCTTCTTTATAACCATTAGTTTCCCAAAACTTACAATATACCAGGAATAATTCCCCTTTTCAAAACCCTATTTTATCATATCAAAAATACCAATAGAATCCCCTTATATGTGGATAGGCTAATCCTTCCTCAACAAATATCCAACCCCCTCATTACAATCCCATGCAAACCTTGATGAATATAATCGCAAGTATATAAGATACTACCATAGGACCCGTAAGCATATTCTCCTATGATAAAATTTATAACAAACCCATCAATCGAGGAGTATCTTTCAAACTAAACCATCCACATTCGAGCTTCTAAAAATAACCAAATTATATAGCAAATAAGATCCACAACAAAATCTCAGGGCCGTTTGACACTCTTGTTACCTCATAGCTCATGATCAAGACCTTATGTTGAGGACATTCTTGATGTCATTAGTCAATCCCACTCTTAATCGGTATAACAACATCCCTAAAAATTCTCAATATTCATTTGCGTAGTTAGCCCAACTATTCCTAGAGCATTTTTCCATCACATGTCTATATTACATAAAACAATTCAAAGATGATTATATCACTAACTTTGTCACTAGGTGGAGAGGAATCATTAATAAATTATCCTTCTATTTTGAAAAACCGAAATATTCTAAGTATTGGGCGCGTGAATATAGGGCGCTAGAAGCGCACGGTGCTATAATAGTATTAAAGCACCCCAACTTAGTACTTAGTTGTTTTATGGATAAGGGCTATTTTTGAGATAGTGTGTGGAGCACACATAGATATGAATACTTATACTCCATGCGGTGGTATTTTAGGAAAAATTTGTAGATAAGTGCCATGCATAGTTTAAGCTAATAATAGGAGTTTTACTCAAAGTTAACTATATGACATCTATTATTATAAAACTTGCATGTTGTGCATACTATTGTAAAGGTACATGGCTATTATCAGCATGCAACCTATTTTGAGAAGTGCATAGGTGGTGAAGGGAAAGTCCCCACCCCTATAAATATGTATTGACTTGCGTAGTTTAGTGGGTGGTGAATTATTGTAGAGTTATGCTGTTGTTTTTATATGCACATGACTCATGGAGATACTTTACAGTGTAAGAAGCTTTTTTTTTTACTGATAATTATGAAATGGAATATATTGGCTAGATAATGGTGTTAGACATGACTGAATCTGGTTCTTATATGGTTAATCTTATCATAGTTATTGTTTAGTTCATTTATCATGATTCTCTAAGATCTAGATCTAGATTTTACACTGTGGAATGTTTATGTCTACTTATGAATATGAACATGTTTAAACATCATCACACTAACATCTTGTACAAGAAACTCTAAAGAGGGACCTGGTACCTTTGCATGCTTCGGGTGAGCACTCAGCTCAGGTTGAGTGATGTGCTAGTGCACATGGGTTATTCATAGTAAATTCTAGGCTGCATCATTGGTTATGTTGCCGGGACCTCTTTTCAGTTGTTTTCAGGATGTTTTGTGATGAAGACATACTAATTGACCCTATCAAGTGTTGAGGAGTGGATAGTATATATGGAAGAAGAATATGCTCGATATTCAACATTGGATCTAAGTTTGATGCATGCACATGGGTGGAGCAGAACTTGTATGACTATTTATATGAGAGTTTCTTTGTTATCTTTCCGATAGAGCTATACGAGTGGTTGGTTGCTTATGCATCTAAAAGGAATTGGAGGTTTCACACACTTTTCTAGATGTAGGAAGAATTTCAGGCCCTCTATGATGTTGATCTGATTTTGATGCGTATTGTGGACACTTGGTTTCATGGTGTTCTAAATAGCTATATTTTAGAGTACTCAATTTCCACTTATTCTTTCCTGGAGGTAGTTGAGTTCCAATTTTTACATTATCCCAAGGGAACCTATCTACAAGGCATTCCACTAGTGATTAAGATCTTATTGGTAACCCTGAATTTGGAAGAGAAGTCGATGGCTAGCTAAAATACACCATGCGTAGGGGCGGGGTAGGTTTGGTGAAGGATGGTGGACCTAGTGGCATAAAGGAAATTTAAGTACAATGAGGTGCATGAGATGGAGTTAGGAAGCAATGTAAGATTGCAAAATGGATATCGTTGAGGAGAGAGATGGCTCATGAAGGATTTGGAACTCACGTAGAGGGCATGGAGCCAGAGCATCTAGAACTCCCCCATTTGGGAAAGCATGATAGGGAACCCTCATCGTCCTCTTATGAGAGCATGCTAGTAGAGACGAAATGGGTCTCATGTGCACATCTGAATCTACCTAGAAACCTAGCCCTTGCACTTGGTTTTCTAGTTTCTAGTATAACTAGTAGTTAGCAAGCTAGTTTGGGTAGTAGAATAATATGAGTGAATCAAATAGCAAGTACATATATGGTCGATAGATGTCTTCCTTGTTATTTGGAGGTAACTTTTTAGGCCCGTTATTGGCACAGAACTCAGGTGTGCATAATTTTGGACTCACCTCTGGGAGTAGTACCACCTTGTAGATTGTAGGAGTTCATTTTAGTACCATTGTTGGGACACAAGGTAGTATATCCTCTAGTTCACTTCCAGCTAAAAGTATAGGATCAATGGGGCATAGGTGGATCTGGTGGGTCTAGAGGTAGAGGTAACACAGGGGGTTCTGGATCCAGTGGGCATGGTCTTCACCAACCCCAGAATATTTACATGGATATTTTGCTTCATATTCCAGAGTATAGGGGAATATAAGATGTTTCTAATCATGTTCACATGTGTGAGATACTGTGGCATGCAAAAGAGATCATGACTTATAAGCGCAAGGAAATTCGATTCATGAACTACATTGCATGGATACACACATAATTGGTATAGGAATTTTAACCTTGATCATACTTGCGTAGATTATACAATGTTGCAAGGTGATTTCCTTACGGAATTTTATATCCTTGAGTTCAAGTAGAATATTATAAGCGTGCTCAAGGATATTAAGTAGGGCACTACTGAGAGTGTTTAGGAATATGATTCCCATTTCAAAACACTTTTGTCTAAACTTTCGTATGATATCCATGTAAGCCAACATGCACAATGGTTTTTCAGAGGCTTGATCACACCTTTTAGGAGGGCACTATCACATAAGAAATATACCAATCCATGTGAAATGCTTGAAGCAACACTGCGTGCTTCAGGCGATCGAAGTATAAACATTGGAGTGAGCCAATTCCCTGGAATCTCGGATTGTAGCTATGGTAAAGTAGTTAGAGAAACTATCGGCTAATTCAACACATGAGATGTGCACTAGGATTTGGTGTACATATTGTGAAGTTGAGGGGCACACTAAGGATAGTTTCCCCATAGGTCATTACATTCATTATTTCTAGATTGCGAGATATCTCATTTAGACCATGATGCAAGCCACTGCCCATTGTTACAATGTGTGATAAGGAAGAACGTATCTTTCTACTGTAAGATTTTTCAGTCCACAACTCACAATACCGAGGACTGCAAGTTGATTGATCAAATCCATGATGTCATTGATATTGGTGTATGATAAACAAGAGTATCGAGATAACTCTAAAGGTAAGAGTGAGCACCATGATCATGATCACACTCAAGGTGCTATGATCAAAATGAAGGGAAATTAGAAGGAGGTCGCGGCGGAGGTCGAGGATACCATGGGTGGATTCATGGGATGAGGTCGTAGTGGTGGTGTATGAGGTGAGTTTCCTCATGGAACATGTTATATGTGTGGATCTCTTGACCACTACAAGCATGAATGCCCTCAGAATATTACTTGTTCTTTTTGTGGAAAGAATCATAACTATGAGGAGTTCTTAGACTTATATGAACATCTTAGCAAGAAACATAAACAAGAGAACAAGGGCGTAAGGATGGTTAGAATACAATGTGTAATGGAAAATCAATGGATGCCAAAGTTGGCACCGAACTTGAGGTAGTACATGTGAAGATTACTACATGCATTGAAGCTACACATGCTAGAGAAACATTGCAATAGAAGCCTACCATTACTAAGGAGGAGGTTTTACATGCAAGATACCCAAATCCTACACATCAAAAGGAGGTTTATCAAGAGACCATGGAGGTGCTCAGAAATATTCAGGGTGAAATATAGTGTTTAAAGGAACAGTCACGAAGTTGGAACAAAAGAATTCAGCAAAGACGGTCCAGTTAGATGTTGATGATTTGAAAGAGGTATTCAAGATGTTGTGCCATGATAATATTATTCCATTACTAGGGAATTGGTTAAAGGGATACACTTCATGCATGGCTATTGAGAATGGATGGTAGATCCTACATGCTAATCTCACCCGTCATAGTGTGGATTATGACAAGGAGATCACTCAATGCTATTAGGGATGGGTGGCTTTTCAGTAAATATTGATTGACACATGCATGGAAGTTAATGTTCTTACTTTAGATACATGGGTACATATGGACATACCTCCATTAAAACCATCCTCTAATGTATTTTTCATGGCAAATCGAACTAAGGCCACCCCGATAGGAGTTTTAAAGGATGCATCAATTATTATACAAGGGGCCAAATTCAATGGGGACTTTGAGGTTTTAGCACTTGCATAAGCGAGAAAAATTCCCAACTCTAATTGGATGCCCTTGGTGTTATGAAAATAATGTTAATCTATGGTTCAACAAGGGGTATATAAGTTTTGAGAACAAGGAAGAAAGAGTTATTATCCCTTTGACAGATGAGAATTCTACACCTTATGTTGAAGCTTTGAGTGAGGAAGACCTGAACATAATTTATTTGTGCGTCATTTGAGATCTAGAATTACTTGATCCATACAAGGAAGGGATCCTCCAGTGGGAAGATGCATCATCTATTAGTGATACTACAAGTATTTCTTGTGATAATTAGGCACATAGCACCTACAAGATGGTTGGGCGCGAAGTAAGAAGTGCATCTGCATGAGGAGGAAGACCTCAATGTATTATGAGGATAGCTAATAACTCGTACCCCCCAATACAATGGAGAAGGAGACCCTGCAGTATTCCTGCACACCATGGAGGAACAATGGAAGGATCAAGTAGACAAAATAAATATGTTAGTGTATACCACATGTGGGACAACATTGCACTAGTGGATGGTTCACAGGGATAATCTCATATAATGGAATGAAGTGAGAATTTCTCTAACAACCCAGTTTCTCAGAGCAATGCACCTACTCAAATATGCACATATCATGGTAATCATCTTGTTTAGCACCACGTTCAGTAGTGTGAGAGACTCTAGATAGAGGGGGAAGCTTTACCACCTTCACTATGGGTGCACAAACTTTATTTCACTTTGTGAGGTTGCACACGTGCTTGGTACGTTTATGCGAGTTGCATAGGGAGACTAGAAATTGGCAAGACTTGACTGCAGGAATGATCCAGACCTTTGAATACTTCTCCACTAAACCTCCAGTGAAAGAGGCATTATGGGTTATAGAGCACTTGACTATGGGAGACAGTGTAAAGGATGAAGAACTCAATCAAGAGTTATTTGGTGAGGCAGACCTAGGAGCGTGTTTTGATGAAGTAGATGAGACCGATGCCAAACTACTTAAGCATGCTTGTCTTGAGAAGGAGAAAGGAAAGATTGTCTACATAGTGGATGATGAAGTATAAAATTTAGACATTGATCATTCAGAAGGTACGCGCGAGGTTTTAGACAGTGCGGATAAGAAGGCACGTGCCTATCATGAACCTATGAAGACCAAGAAAGTGAACATTGGCATAGATGTTGAACCTAAGGAGGCCATTATTAGAGATTATTGGTCTGATTCTGAAGTGGCTAAGATAATTGAGTTACTACATGATTTCCAAGACTTATTTCCTAGAGGCTACCATGAGTTAAAAGGAGTGCATGAATCTTTGGGTGAGATGAAGATTAAGCTAAAGGAAGGTGTGCGCTCAATCAGGAAGAGACCTTATAGGATGAACCCTAACTTGCGTGTAAAATTTAAAGAAGAAATTGACAAGATGTTGACATTTGGCATCATTAAGCCCCTAGAAGAATCGAGTGGGTTATCCCCATGGTAATCAGTATAAAGAAATATGGTCGGATTAGGATTTGTGTGGACTACATGGAGCTGAATGTTGCATGTGTGATTGATCCTTTTCCTACACCTTTCACCGAGGAAATATTAGAAGGTGTTACAGGGCGTGAAATTTACTCTTTTACAAATGGATTCTCTAGGTATCATTAGGTACGAATTGCTAAATAAGATCAAGAGAAAATAACATTCACGATTGAATGGGGAAGCTTTGCATATATGGTGATGCCCTTTGGTATGAAGAATGCACTGTTGTATTTTCATGCATTGTGGTTCAAGCATTCCAAGATTTTATTCACAAATTCTTGTAGGTTTACCTAGATGATTGGATAGTATATGGGCTTGTCAAGGATCATTGTGACAACTTGAGATTAATGTTTGAGAGGTGCAGACAATTAAGCATCTCTTTAAACATCAAGAAGTGTGTATTTGCTACACCCTTTGGAACTCTACTAGGGCATATCATCTGCAAGGAGGGTTTGTTAGTAGATCCAGCCAAGGTTGCAGTTATCATAGGCCTGGAGGAGCCTACCACGAATGAGTGAGGTACATGGATTATTCGGCCACAATGGGTATTATAGAAAATTTATCAAGGGATATGCTAAAATTATCGTGCCCTTGGAGGAGTTACTAAAAGGAAAACAAAAATTTCATTGTGGAGAACTACAACAAAGTGCATTTGAAGCATTGAAGGAGAGGCTTACTACGGTGCTAATTTGCACTTTCCCTCATGGAACCAACATTTTCACGTACATGTGGACACCTTTGGCATGGCCATTAGCGCAGTGTTAGCTCATCCTAGAGAAGGTATTATAGATCATCTTATTTGTTTTGATAGTAGAAAGTTGACTCCTGCAGAATATAACTATACAACTACATAGTGCGAGGCCTTGTCGATGATCTACATGCTTCATAAGTTTAGAAAATACTTTCTAGCAACACCTTTTATGTTTTATACAAATCACATAGCATTGAAATACTTGGTAAATAAGCTCATTTTATAGGGGCGCATATGTTGGTGGGTGTTATTATTCCAGGAGTTTGATTTTACAATCGTGGTAAAACCAAGTAAAAGTAATTCTATTCATAACCACTTATCAAGAATTCAATCAGGAGAGGAGGCATAGATAATTGAAGATACAATGCCAAATGCACAGTTGTACACGTTAAACCACATGCCTTTGGAATTGGAGGATATTGTTTTCTTTTTACACACATGTATGGCACCAAAAGGAATAAAATCCTTAGAGAAGAAAAAACTTGCAATTCACACCGCACCTTTCATGTTGATCAATGGTGACTTATACAAACTAGGTCGAGATGAGGTATTGCATCAATGTGTACTAGAACATGAGTGCATGGATATCATGAAAGAGGCTCATGGTGGTATTACAGGGTACTATGTAAGTGACACTACCGCATGTAAGATTTTACTTGTTGGTTTATGATGGGAGACCTTGTACAAGGATTATAAAGAGTATTGTAAGGTGTGTGATCACTTTATCAATGCCTTGGAAAACCTGGCAAAGAGATGAAATGCCTTTAAGGCCTATTACTAGTACAAAACCATTTGAAAAATGGGCAATAGACTTTGTGGGTCCTATTTCCTCAACCATGCGTAGAACTGGATCACGCTACATCATCACTTGTATAGATTATCTTACAAGGTGGGTAGAAGCAACACCTACATAGGATCAGATAAATGAGATAAGTAAGATTATTATGGGAAAATATTCTTACTGGGTATGGATGTTTGTTGAGTCTGAAAAGTGATAGGGGCACACACTTCTTTAATGAGACAATCAGTATATTATTGGATGAATTTATAGTTGCGCACCATGAGACTACACCTTATCACCCTCAAGCAAATAGAATCTGTTAAGGCCTTCAACAAGATATTGAGCCATAACTTAAAAAAATCTTTGATGTTGGAAGGAAATATTGGGATGATAAAGTTTCTGCTATACTTTGGGCATATAAAACAACCTACAAAAGGTTGAATAAGGCCACACCATTTTAGTTGGTGTTTGGCGTAGAAGCAGTTCTTCCCATGGAATTCATGTTACCTTCTTTGTGTATTACGCACGCGGAGGTCTAGCTAATGAGAAATCATTAGAAGAAATAATTGACAAGTTAATATAGCTAGATGAGAGGCGCACCATAACACATTGGAGTTAGAAGCAAGAAAAGGCCAGAAAGAAGGCATGGCATGACAGTAGACACATCAAGGACAAGAAGCTTGAGGTTGGGAAGATGTTACTTCTTTATGATTCAAATTTTTGTGCCACCCAGAAAGTTTAAGGTGCATTGGTTGGGACCGTATGTTATCACTCACATACTTGAATCGGGCACTTGCTAGTTAGGCGCTTGATGGAACACATTTACCCAGTTACTTCAACAAGATTCAGGTGAAGCCTTACTTTAAATAAGACATCTTGGTTTTTTAATAAGGTAGTATTTCCATTTATATTAGATTTACTTTATTGTATTTCATTTAATGTATTTCCTTCTTCGTCACTATGCTTTTTCAATTTAGTTCAGTGTTTTGTGTAATAAGCGTGTTTACACACCAGAAGCTGATTACAATCTAAAGGGTTTATATACATAGAGGACTACACATACCCTTAGTGTGGGGTGGATAAAGAAGGTATGGAAAAGAAATAAACTCACAGTAACCACAATAAGAACATAAGGAGAAAGGTTTCAAAATTCATGAGAACTTCTAAAGAATTGCTAAAAAATTAAGACCATGCATAAGGCATTGGGCACTCAAGTATAATTAAAGGGAGGCTACAACATTGGAGACTACATATGTTGGGTCACATTGGATAAAATACTTTGGCTTAAGGAAGCACGGGTAGAGGAGATTTGTGATAGATAAGTAGTGGTGCGCCAGGAAATTATAACTAAGGTGCAAATGTTTTGGGTGCAAGACATTGAAGTGAGGGATAATGAGGCATGCAAAGCACTTAAAATAAATTAATGTCATGTACGGTGATAGGTGGAGTAATTAATGAAGGGAATTTTTTGAAACTTTGTTTAAATTCGGTGTTCTCAATGTCATTTTCTACCTTGTGAACTTGGAAAATATTTGTGAAGTGCAAGAAGAGATGGAGACAAAGAGAATTCTGTGGATTGAGTAAACTTGTCACATTGTGAAGCACGGTGTTGAGTACCCAGGCATGGAAGAAGGATTTAAGTAGTAGTGCATGCATGCAATGAAAGGGCAACTATGGTTTTCATTTCACAACTAGGGTTTTTATGCATTTGTAGAATCAAAAGGGGCAATGGCACCACGAAAAATCTCCAATAGCAAAGAAGGAGGTTGACAATCCAACAGAGGAGTGGCTAGTGGAAATGTTGTATTCGATGGATTCATTGAATGAAAGATGTGGACGATAAATATTACTTAGCATAGGGTTATAGATATTAACCACCACACTGTAAAATGTATGAAGGAAATCATGGCAGAAGTCTACAAAAAGACTAACCGATGACTAGCGGATAACACTAGGGTTTTGGATGCCTCAATGAAGAAACTACTTGAGAGCATGGGCGTAATGTAGATCTTGGAATTTCCATACTTTGGAAATCCCGAGAAATTATACCAGTGGCTAATGTCGTGGGTCCATGAAGATTATTTCTATTTCGCGGGAAGGAGAATGAGGATAACTACCAAATTGATTGGAAAATTTACCAGGCTGTGTGACACAAGTTTAGAAATTGTTGGAGACTTAATAGATGATGAGGGCATTGATGCCACAACATCCCTATATAAGTATAAGAAGGGGGTGAGCTTTCAAGGTCACCAATATCCCAGACATGGCCACCAAAGTAACAACGCAGTTAGCAAGGAGTAAAATAGGGGCCACTTTGAGTGATGGAACAAGATAAATATGTGCTCATTGCATATAGCACAAAAATGGCCAACAAAACATACTACAATATTACTGGTTACATTACAGAGATCTTGGTGAATGAGGCACGCATCCAAGCAAAAAAATGTGAGAAGATAACCTAGGGAAAAAAAAAATTATTAATTGTGTTAAGTGAAGTTGGGGTACTAGAAGGTCCTAGGGAAAACATATGGGAGTTTCCATAGGAGAACAAGTTCTCAGCCAAAAGATATGTTAAGTACATGTTACGTGGGTCTATTTTCAACACACATAAAGAGTTCTTGGAAAAATGGTTCGGAGATGCACAGGGCATTTAAGGGAGAATGGCACATTCTCGCACGAGCTACCAAAGGTTTTGGAAAGAGAAGTTGAATTCTCAATTTAACAACATTTCATCTTGGGGTGCTTCCACATGAATTCTAGGAAGAATAGCCCATGGTGTAATTTTCCTTTGCATTTACCGCAAGATATTTTAAGGACTCGAAATATATTTCATGATGTGCGTCAGCTCCAGTTTGATGCCAAAAAGTGGATGCAAACATTCACATTTTGCACAAAACATATATATGGCTAGGTAAGGAGGCCTATGTAGAAACCATGGAGTCTAATAATGTGTACATCACACCGGAGAGTTTGGATATAGGGAAGATTGAACCAGTGCGCATTTAAATTTACCTAAGGCCAAGGTTCAAGGATGAAAAAGTGGTGAAGGGCACAAATATGGATCTTCCAGACCTCCTAAGAAGAAGCAAACAATGGGGACTTTAAGGAATGTTGCATCTGTGCCCCCTACTCCATAAGACCCAGTACATACAGGAATAGAAAATGTCCTAGAATAAGAGGAACCTAAAGACAATGCTTGACTTGTGCATACCAGAAGGATTCTGAGGAAGAGGTGCACTTCAAGAGACATTGGTGCTAGAACTTTGCATCTAGTAAGGAAATCACCACGTGTGACTCCTATAAAGGATGAAGGGAAGGTGAGGAGAAAACATAAGAAATATATTCCTATACAATATAGTGAGGGGGAATATCCACAACCAAGCACGTAAGAAGAAGAGGAAACGACAAAAATGATTGGAGATAGATTTGAGGCCACCCCCACTGTGGAAATATTGGATGATGAATATATGGTCGAGCATGTAGTCTATGAGACTATACAAACCAGTGTGAGTATTCACAAAGATATATCTGGTGAAGGAGAAAGAAGCACTAGTGGGGATACAAAATTCCTCATGTGCCCCATGCAGGAAGAAGGGAAATATGAGGAGGAGGTCAACTAGGTGGTTAAAGACACTGTCCCATGAGATGCAGGCGTATCCACACAGAAAGAAGAGGGCACACTAACATACGAGGATGTTGGTAAGCATGCAAGCACACATGAAAAGAAGAAGTGGTAGGTACTCAAGACTTGGGTTATTTGAATGACCTTTCAAGAACTATTTAAACCCATTTCCAGAGTACACTACTGAAAAAATAGTTATATGGATAGGATTGGATGGACCCTAAAATGGCCAATACACGCACTCACAAGCAACTATCTTGGGGCATGCAGATTCACATGGATGAGCCTGATTTTGATGTCTGTAAGGAGGCATGCACTTCGAAGAAGATGAGGAAGGTGCCTCATACATGCGATATGAACATTAAGCCACATTTTTAGATGATTATGTAAGCAACGCTTTGATTAAGGTGTCCATAGAAGTAGCACACCAAAATATGGATAAGGTAAAAAAACTCACGAGTGTTATTCTTTGGAGGATAAAAAGGCTAAGGACACAGAAATCAAGTGCCTTACTCAAGAGTGTGATAATGCATTTATGGAGGCCCAAAATGTAAAGATGATGGTGGAGTAGATTACAGATGAGATTCTACTACAGAGGCCTAAGTTTTAGGAGAAGGTGCCTCAGGACTTCAAGTCTAAGTTACACTATTTGTGCACAATAGTTTGCCTACTTTTAGATGAGGGACCAATGCACCTCCCAAAGAAAAAGGATGCAAGGGAAGAAGAAGCAAGAGCAAGGGCCACTATTGATAGAAAAGTTTCAATATATGAGGTGTTGCTCCAAACATTGAAGGATGAGCTGAAGAGAGCCAATCAAGCTCTTAATTTATGTGTGGCACTAGATGCCATAATAAGGACCAGAACTTTAGTGGAGGATAATGAAGTTTTGAAGGTGATGAAGGATGAAACACTTGGGTGTGTAGAAAGGTTGGCACTTTGGTAAAAAAAAGTGTGAGGCCCTCACGAAGCCCAGGATCTACACAAGGAAAGGATTGATGAGATTGGAAAACTCATAGCACAGAAGATGGACCTTATGGAGGGAATGTTGTCAGGTATGGCCAATGTTGTCTAGGTACTACAGAATGAGAAATAAAAGATCACTCAGGATGAATTAGATGACATATCCACTGATATTCCAAAGAAAATGAGGAACGCACTTAGTGATTGGTAAACCTTAGAGGCTGAGCTAAAAATGAATATCCAGAATTAATCCTTCTAGTTGAAGAAGAGGGTGCTACAGAATAAATTTCATTCTTTTGTATAGATTTTGGTTCATTCTTTCATTACCTAATCTTTATTATTGAAGACATATGAAGGAATTCACATTTCCATGATGATAATGTACTCTAGTGTGGGGTAATGTTAAACAACCAAAAATATTCTAAGTATTGGGCGCGTGAATATAGGGCACTAGAAGTGTGCAACGCTATAATAGTATTAAAGTGCCCCAACTCATGACTTAGTTATGTTGTGGATAAGGGATATTTTTGGAGATAATGTGCAGAGCACACATAGAGATGAATACTTACACTCCATGTAATGGTATTTTGGGAACAAGCGGCAGATAAGTACCATGCATAGTTTAAGCTAATATAGAAGTTCTACTCGAAGTTAAGTATAAGATAGCTATTGTTAGAACACTTGCATGTTGTGCATACTATTGTAAAGGTGCATGGCTATTATCATCATGTGACCTATTTTGAGAATTGCATAGGTGGTGAAGGGAAAGTCCCCACCCCTATAAATATGTATTGACTTGTGTATTTTAGTGGGTGGTGAATTATTGTAGAGTTGTGTTGTTGGTTTTGACGCGCACATGACTCATGGAGATACTTTATAGTGTAAGAAGCTTCTATGTTTTACAAGTAATTATGAAATGGAATATATTGGTTGGATAATGGTGTTAGACATGATTGAATCTAGTTCTTATATGGTTAATCTTATCATAGTTATTGTTTAGTTCATTTATCATGATTCTCTAAGATCTAGATCTAGATTTTGCACTATGGAATGTTTATGTCTACTTATGAATCTGAACATGTTTAAACATCATCACACTAACATCCTATACAAGAAACTCTAAAGAGGGACCTGGTACCTTTGCACACTTCGGGTGAGTGCTCAACTCAGGATGAGTGATGTGCCAATGCCTTGGTTATTCACAATAAATTCTAGGTTACATCATTCTATCTACCATAGACTGAATTTATTGAGTTGCTCGCTCAATATTGCGTAAAGTACATGTCTTCCAAACTCCTAATCCAATCATTTTATACATTTAATGAATCCTTTACCATGGTCCAAAAATTATAACTATGATTTGTTGAAGAAGATAAATTTAAACTACAATCTAAAAATCCTAAACCGTATTATTTTAATAATTTTTCTAATAATGAAAATCCTTAAGGCCAGGAAAATTTAGTTGTGTTGAAAATTGTAATTTTATTTACATACCTATCAATTGTAGTTTTCATCTAATCATCATTAGCATGAACCCATAGAACATCCAACATGGACAATGTTTCAAATTTTTCTTCCATCCATTTTTATTCCTCTTTGTGTTCATGTCTAAATCAAAAAAATCCAATTGAGATAACGAGGAAGTTAATTGCTCAAGAATCCCTCACTAGAAAATGACATGAATGTATTTATAGATGTAATCCAAATGGATCTTTTCAGTAATAATTCCCATAAAAGTCTCTTCAACTTACAAAAATTACTTCATCTTCTCTTTTAGTCATATTTCCACATCTCTTTTATGTGGTATCCATCTTAATATTTTACAGTCCAAAGAACGGAACCATTGTTAGAATAGGTACCTAGATAATGGAATCATGACTTGTAACAAGTTGTAATCTAGATTAATTCATATAAATTTCATTAAGTAGCATGCATGGGATTTATAGGCCTTAAATCATAGTTGTATAATAGCTACATAAAGGACATAATTCAAGGAAAGAAGAGACAATGAATGGGAAATGCATAAAATAACAGAATACTTAATACTAAATCAAAACACATACATGCTTAAGAATTCAAGGGATTAAAACAAATTTCTATTAGGATCCAAGATCAACCTTCGTATTCAATAAATCATGCACTTTTTATTTACATCAGGTCTCTAAATATTTTGTTATATGCATGATTCCTAAGTGAGAAAACTAGGCATTAACAATCCATATTTTAATTTTGCATTACTTTATCCTCTTACACAATCTTATTCTATACTTTTATGGAATGACCACTTTACTCTTGGACATTAGAAAACATATGACCCAACTCTGTATTTATTGTTATATCCTCCAAACATCCCATATAGTACCACCCATTAGGGACAACAATACCCAATAATTACTATCCCCTTTGGGTGCTTCTGTCCTTTTCCTAATTTTCAAATGTCACGTTGTTTGGTACCTTTTATAAAATATTTATCATTACTTTGGGTCAGATTTTCTTGTTGTTAATTATGAAATTAAAACAAGGGAATCATATATATACATGTCTTACTCACTATCATTAGGGGTTGGATAATTTTAGGCCTAATACTTACTATCTACTATTTGGGCAAGAGAAACATTCAAAGACTGCATTTGGGTTAAAGCATTCACTATATAGGAGGGTTAACTCTGAATTCCAAATCACACATTCATCTTGGGTGAAAAGTAGTTATATCCCACTATCTTGGTGCTACTAGCACAAGGGAAACCTATCTTCGAGGGACACAATTTAAATCTCACACACACACACACACACACACACACACACACACACACACACACACACACACACACACACACACACACACACACACAGAATTACATAGAGTCTAAAATGTAGTGCAAAACTCAGTGACAATCACATTGGGGTGACCATTCAGGTCATTTCGAAAAAATCATATGTATTGTTTATTCTATATAGTATTTGTTTGATCCTTATGTGGGTAGCTAGGATTTTTTTGTAGGTATAGGTGTGACATAGAAACCTTACAATGAATTGGATGTAACAAAAAACAAAAGGAAGAAGCTCAGTTCATACATTAAACATATCAAAAGAAGATATGTTTCCTAAAAACTAGTGTTCATTTTAGACACTATCACCCCGTTGGTATTGTCCTCATTTGGGTGCTCTTGTCCGAAGAGGTTCTAGATCTCAGTATTCCAAACATAGTGTACACATTCCATATCAAAACCATTTCATTTTCAACCTAGAATCAATGAAAAATTGTCGATATAAATAAGTCATTCTCATCTCCTATCTTGCACACTTATACTTTTCATGTCGGATATTGTTTATCACAAATTATATTCATTTGATCTCAATCATATGATTAAGATTTAAATTTTTTAAATCACCTTCTACGCATAGATTTTACATACTTTTATACATCATGAGGTGGTTTTTGAGCTACCAGTCCCTTATTTTTCTCATGCAAGTAAAGGCTCTTTATAATCTCTATCTATCTAAGAGAGTTGTATCTATGTTATCATTTGTTTTATTTGAATTATACATTACAATGGGATTGTACAATCATAAAAAATATATTCATGTTTTGTTTCTAATCCTTTTTACACTCCAACAGATAAAAGGATTAGGGATAGTTACCTTTTGTGAAGACATTACTGACGCATTAGGCCCTCCAATATTAGTAACACCTCATGAGATATTTTTGTGGGTGAATCACAAGAGGGATATATAGAATACCTAAGTAAACTAAATATGAGGACTCTAAATTCCTTTTACACCCTATTGGTGTAACTCCTAGTGACCTAATGCTCCAAAGTAGACTTCCAAATATTAGTTCCACTAAACCTCAAACCTCTTAAGCCTTTAGGGAAATATTTTTAATTGAAAACATATCATTCTATGTGATAATGATATAGATAAATGACAATAATGATACCAATAAATAGATGAACATAGCATAATTCATGATTTCTCTTAGTCGATGACTGGAAAAATGGTTCTACTTAATTACATCATCCACAAATAAGGCATTCAACCACATTTAATCCAAATAAAAGGTAAGGAGGGGCGAAATAGAATGAAGGTAGAGAAAATACTTGGAAGAGGCATGAACATAATATAAAGGTGTTATAATAATATGTGAAGATGATAATATTTAGGATATCAAGTGTTCATAATCGGATAGTATGGATGCGCTAGGAAGGTAGTAAGAAGGCATGATAGTGATATATTCCATGAAAAATAAATCTCACAACATCTACTTCCAACTATCCAATATCACTCTCGATACACCTTAAAATATATACTCAAGGAGATTAATGTGACAATATCTTTAAAAAAAAAAAAATCATTAGTAAGAGTGAAAAGTAATGTGTATATCGATCATTTTCCTAAAGAAAATTCTTAGAGGGAAAGTGACAAATTACAAATTTTTCATAGTGACCTCACCTCATGTCATTCCCTAGTGTTTATTTTCATAAACATAAAAAATTTCTTACATTTATTGATGATTTATCTCACAAAACATGGGTTTTCTATTTGAGCAAGAAAAGTGAGAACTTTGAAAACTTATAAAATTGTAAATCTCTTGTTGAAAACTTGTGAGCAAGGAAGATACAACATATATTTATAAATAATGTAAAATATTATGTCTCCTATCATAAAGATGTGAATAAAAATCATCTTATTGTACCCATAACCACTTAGGTGATTTGTTGTTATATACATTTTGATGAACAATCATAGGCTTATGAGACAACATATTCTAATCCTGCTCCTCCATTAATTTCTATTGATCTAGAATTAACTTCTCATTTATCCCGTGAAGAAGAGGACAACTTGGATAACTTCAATTATGAGCATGTGTATACATATGAGATGATACCCAAACTTAATACTGATTTTGGTGAGTAAATTTTCACCATGGATTTATTCTAATAAATCCTTAATCCTAGGAAGAGGATAAAATTATTCATTGTGATCTTCTTGAGAACTATTAAACATTACAAAACCTACATGTGTCATCTTTGTTTGGAATGAGAATAATTAGGATACCAAAAGGCAATGAGTTGGGCATGGGTATCCTTTATCCGTGAGTTCATAAATATCTTGTTTGATATCTACTTTCCTCAAGAATGATATGTTGTATATAGATGCATTAAGAAGAGTTTTTCTTGGGATCAAATCAAAAATATGATTTTTCACATTGTTTATAGGAACTTCCTTAGGTGACTAAAAAATATCCTTGTATTCTTCCAACATGTTATGTAATTTCCACACATTTGTTAAGGAACAATAATATGAATTGGATCTATGAGAATCTATTTTTGATCAAGTTTGGCCATTAAGAGTACAAAAACTATTATAGATTACAAGTTTATTTTACTACTTGGTGCTAATCCATGAGAGTTTAGAGAATAATTTTAGTAAGTGGTATCTAATATCACTAACATATATGAAAAAAATTAAAGAATTTTTCTCATAAACTCCATGTTGGTGGTAAATATATTATTTACCAAATAAAACATACATACCTTTAATGGTTCAACATCGCAAAGGACTACATCTTCAAAAGGATTGATTTTATACACTAAGTGACGCGGTTGAGTAATGAATTTCTCATAACATGAGATGAATCATCCAATCGAGTATGGTTATGGGTGAGGCATTAATGGAAATTTCATTCTTCAAACTACTTCAATATATTTTAGGTTATTCTATCTTCCATTTTCACTTATGAATTGTATTCTTATCCACCGACCGACATCAAAGAATGGAACAAATGGTCTACTTCCTCTAAATGTGAATTAGTTGAAGAGGAAATGTTTGCATTCTTGACCATGTCATTGGGTTTAAACTCCAAATATTACTTCCATTTATCTAGTGCCACATTGGTAGTATCAATTACTTTAATAATTCTAAGTAGAATTTATTAACGTGGTATTCATTTGTAGATTGTGTGCCATAATTGTTAAGATTCGAGTGTACTCTACCTATATATACTCATGCAAGTGAGAATATGTTAACCTATGTGGGGAATTTTACACTCACCCATTGTGTTGGCCTATCAATTCATAGTATGGTTCGAGTGCACTTGAACTAAAATGTGAATAGTTTCTAGGTCCCATCAAGGTCAACAAAATTGAAGTGGATATGTTAGTGAGTAACTAGTATGAGAGCTTGATTGACTATCAAAGTTATTTATTAACTAAGATAAAAATTTCTCATATATTAATCAGTGATAGTCGAATTACAATTATAATATTTTAGTTTCCTTCATACTCAACCATCAAAAATTCATGAAATATAGGGTCATGCCCTCTAACTCTCAAACTACCTACCTCTATGTATACTTTTCCATGTGTATATATTTACAATGGTTTCCTCATGAGTATTTATACTAGTGGGAATTTCCTTTCAATATTATTCCAAGAGATAATAATAGCCTATGAGTTACAATTTTAAATCTAACTAGTACATTTAATAAGTGGATAAAAATAGCCACTCGTCATCTCTCCCTTACTCTACATGATAACACTTCCAAAGGATCAATTCTTATCCTTACTCTAGTTGTAATTTTAACCAATATCTTCATTTTCTTCATGCAAGTTATTCAATGTCACATCCCACATTTTCATTTCATTTTTTTCGCAAATTGAGTTATTTAATGTAAAGTGGTCACGATGACTTGGGAATTGGAAGCATTACTCGGTTGGTGTCATAGCTAGGCGTACGTGAGTTTACCCTGAAAAGGATAAACATACTTACGCGTAGTTGAGAACCCAACCACATAAATACACATTTCTCCAAGAAATTGTGAAACATGTTACGTTCATGACTTATTTTTCTTGCTTGGTTATTGAGTTTACTTACCTTGCTAAGTGTGATGATTTCGATGCTTGGGTATATTACTTAATTGATGTATCTGTTATGAATAAGTAGATTCATCTTGTTTCGGAAATAATTATTTGCAAATATGAATGAATCTATACATAGTGTAATGTATTATTTTGTTAAGTGAAAATAATGATGAATGTTAAAATTAACTAGCTTTTCTTAATATGAAAAAGGTCATTGATTGTACAATGATAAGTTGGTCTTCAATTAGAACAGGTAAATTCCATCCATCAAGGTAAAATTTTAAGTTGGTTTCATAATATTTGTATCTACAAGGAGGAATGAGTATTTGTATTTCGGTTAAATGTTAATACGGTTTATTTGATTTCTATTATTGACCCAACTATATTGTAACTTGATCATAGTACATATAATGTATTATTCTTTGATTTTTGTATTTCACTATGATGTGGATCGAAAGTTGTTTGGTTTGATGAAATCATCTTCAACCATTTGATACTCCATTTTGTATTGGGTAATCAAGTTTTTAAAATGTTAAATTGGTTGACATGATTTTATTAAATAGATTTTTTGATTCTCCTTTGACTCGGGAAAATGAAATGGAAAAGTATAGATAGGTAACTTGTTTAGTTTATTACTAAGGTCAACATTAGGGTCTTAGACCATATTCATTGGCTTTTGATTATTGATAATAATATGGTTTTAATCATATTCGAATGGAAAATTGATTGTTCAAATATATTAAGGGTGATTTAAGACCCATGTAAAGTTATTAAGGTTTGTATTTTAATCGATCTTCAACAAATCAAGTTAACCCTCCAGTTAGTTTTGGAGAGAAACGTTGACTTGGCAGTGGTGGTTAATAGCTTGGACACTACGTGGCATGTGCTAAACAGAGTACATTAAATGTTTTAGTAATCCAGAAGCTTCCTCAGAAGTTACCATGCATCCTTTGTAACTCTATTTTTATTGTTTGTTTTTCAACTATGATATCTTTCCACTCCTCGTGAGCTCCATTTTTGCATGAGATCTTATTCTGCTATTTGGTTGATATTTTTAAGGGGATATTAATGGCATAATTAGCAGTTAATAGTCATGATTTTTCATGGTTTATTTGTATATATTTGTTTGAATCTGGGTCACACTATT
The DNA here is from genome assembly GCA_018340775.1 of Taxus wallichiana var. yunnanensis. Taxonomy (NCBI): domain Eukaryota; kingdom Viridiplantae; phylum Streptophyta; class Pinopsida; order Cupressales; family Taxaceae; genus Taxus; species Taxus wallichiana. The sequence goes on from CM031239.1 coordinate 156,543,839, forward strand.
TGGTTTTTCTGGAAGAGAACGTGGATGAATCTTATTAGAATTGTAGATATTTTTTATAGGGACTTTATCAAGCATGGTTATACTTCTCTCATCTAGTTATTTCATTTCAAACTAATAGAATATTATCTAGGTGATTCTGGAATGATTAATGTTAGTTAAGTGATATATAAGCTTAAAATGTTGGGATTTTTTTTTTTGGGTTTTCTTACCTTACATGGGTATTTGATTATTCTCATGAAAAGTTGTTTTAGTGTGAGTTCTTTTTATGCAAGTATCAAGACTATAATCATTTGATTTTTAGTAGTATTGGAGTAAAATGATTATTTTTGGTACCTATTACCATGCTTAACATGAAAGTGGTTAGGAGTATTAAAATTGATTATGTTTAATCACTATAACTTGTATGGGTTATGTGAATATTTAGTATTGTTACTACGGAGGAATACGTGAAATGGGTATTGTTTGTTTGGTTTGATTTGATCATTGAATGGATTTCTGTTTTTATGGGGTTAAAATTGTTTCTCAAATGAAATCAATGTGGACTATGAAACCATCATAATTGTAATGTGTTGTTTGAGATTCTTGAAGCTTTTTTCTCTGTTATGTTTGTTGCGCCTCTTTCTTTATGGGTTGATTTGTAAAAGGGTGAATCCATTAGGAATTATAACCTCTTCCTTAATTTCCTTGGAATGTTTGATCACTTGAGTGAGAATTTGCATATAATTTTTGTGTTAAACTCATCAATATTAGCTACAATTTGATATACTCATTCTCTCCTATTTTATTATAAAAACATGTTTTAAACAAATTTTGTGATTTCAAGTGTGATTATAAAATTTGGGAAATGCGATTCCCTTAATTGAAACTCTGTCAAAATTAATTGAGCTTGTTCATTTAAAGAAAAGGGATTTGTTTGTTTACTAATTTGGGTATGGGTGAAGGTTTTATTTATTTTTATGATTTGGCTAGCAATGATTTATATCACAAGTATCTTTGTATTGATTTATGGGTAGGTGATACTTTCATAAACAACTACCACCCTACTTTATTAAGATAAGTTGATTGATAAGAATATAATTCTTACATTATATTTTGAGTTAAAATAATTATATCCTTTAGGGGTTGATATGGGATGCATGTTCTATAGGAAGGATTAAAATTATTGAATCACTCATGTAGTAAATGTTTGATCTCTTAATTTGGATAAGTGGAGGATGTTTTTATAAGTGCTTTCCACTATTGACTATGACATTAGTTAGATATACCAAGAAATTTTGGTTGTGAAATCATATCATCTTAGTTGATTGTTGCTTGAGATTGTATCTTAGTAGCTTATGATGAAGAAATTGTTGGTCTTCCTTTCTAATTCCTTATTATCATTCGAGTTGATAAAGTAAATGTTAATTATGTGAAATAATGTTACTTGATTATTTGATAAAAGGAATAATGTTCTTTAGGACAATATGACATGAGTTTTAAGCATGTTAATATTAATATATTTAATGAATTGTGATGGAAGCAAGTATGGATGATAGGAACTTGATTTATATTAATAGAATATTCATTTAGGTTTCAATAGTTTGTTGGAAATTATTTTTGGTTGTTTCATTACATCAGCAGTAGATGTTCAATTATTTCGTAATAAAACATCTAGGCAGAGAGATGTGTAATCCATGCCGATTCTAGGAATTGGCCATGTACATATTAATTTTATCTTACATATAACATAATGTATTAATTATTTCGAGGATTTAATTGGACTATTTACATGCATGCTCATCATGCGATAAATTGTTCAAGTGTTTTTAAACATTGATTTAATGTATATCCTGATTTGGAATATGTAATCTTTATTGAGCGAAATATTATTTCATGAAGTTGTAAATGGAAGTGGCCAATTATATCATTCTTAAATTATTGTAATTCTTTTGAATAAGGAATTATCCTTAAAAAATTTATAAATACTTTATTGTTGACTAAATTCTTATAAGTTATAATGATGATTTATGATGTTTACAATAACGGATTGTACTTGATAATGATTGTGAAACAATTGTACTTGATCAATTAATTGTACTTTATGACAACATTTAATCTGAATTATTACAATATTAATCATGACATCATCATTTAAATGTTTAATTTATAGAGTTAAACAAATAATGTTATTTTGGGACATCGAAAAAGAGTCGTGAAATAAATATATTTCTTGGACTCAATCAAAAGTGTCTAAGTAAATAATTGATTAATTATATAGTACAACCTAATAGTACATGGATGACTAATTGTACCTTCATGATAATAACTTGTTAAATGACATAATGATGTCAAAGTACAAAAGTATAATATCTTTAACCAATTATTAATATGAAATGAAAATGAAGCATTTTGAGTTATTGTCGACATTAAAACTTATACAAATTCTTAAGAAGAATATATCTCTTTTTAAAGAGGTACTTAACGTTAGAAAACGATAAGGTCGAAACATGACATTATCTAAGCAAGATTGGGTTGATTACCTAATCTTAATGAAATGATTAAACTAAACCTAGTCCTAACGATGGATGTTGTAAAGTAACACTTTGAGTTTGTGAACATTGAATGATGATAATTAGTGAGTTACTAATGACTTTTCGCTAAATTTATAACTTAAATAAATCTCCTAATTGTCTTATGTATCAAGTAGGCATGAACTCTATGTCCCGTATTTTGAGTTGATTATACTCTAACCGTACCATCTTAGGATGAATATGGAAAGGGTAATGATTACTTAATGATGGGATTCATAAATTAATCATTATCTTTCCCATAGGGGTCCTAAACTGGTACTGCGAATCATTCTTTCGTACACTCAAGTCGAGAGGTGAGATCTAGATTTTAGGCCTCTTTAATACATAAGTATTAATCATTTAACTATTAAGATGTGATCCAAATAAATGTGTGGGATGATGATGCACTAATGGGACATGTTTTGATTGACTTATATGAGGTCACGAAACTAAGCATACAAAGCATAGATTGAAATATTTGCCCTAAGTAGTGTATTAGATGATTACACTGTTAGCTCACCGAGTTTATAAATAGCAGTGTGAGATGTTGGATGAAACTCAATAAGCTGATTTTCAGGTAGACACTTAGGAATTACATCAGTTCACAAACCTATTGAATAGGTTAACCAACTGCATACAAGATATGCACACTCAAGAGAGTAATGATAAAGGGGATTGAGTAGATCTAATTAACCTTCACATTTGCACATGGTTTTGATGTTATTAGATGGATTGTAAACTAGATTACTTATTGGATTATTATTGTTACATTATAAAATCATTAAAGGCATGTAATGTGGTTAAGGGGTTTGTTTTTTTAAATCCATTAATCTGGAGTTGCTATAAAATTGTGTGTTACATTCAACCACAACTTGAGGTTTATCTTTGGACTCATGTTTATCTTTATTTTCTTCCACCATGCATGTCTTCATCCTAGTGTATCCTTTTGCATGTTCCTCCATCTTTTCAGTTTTTCCTTTCTTGACATGGTCTTTAGTCCCTTTCCTTCATGCTTTCCCCTATCCTACTTCCTCTCATGCCCACTCCTTTTTTTTGGTGCATGTTTTTCCCTCCTTTTCTATTGTGCATGTCCTCTCAAAAATTGTATGCATCCCTTTAAAGAAGAGTTGAACATGAATAAATAATGTTTATTCCTAAAAGGTATTAAATAAAAAATAATACAAAATTATGGGCCCAACATCACCCCATACTAATCATGTTGTTTGTCCACAGTCACATTTATTGTCCATCTTCAATCAATTATGACACCTTATCTTGTAACAAGTCTTCATGCACCTATCACTTATTAAATGCTTCATCAATAAATTGGTTCAATTTATCCAAGTGTGTAATTAGTTGGATAAAAACTATAGAAAATTTTATCCATGAATTCATCGTTGTGTGCATATTTTCAATTTTATTTCTTAACTCTTAGTGTGTGGTCCCTAGCTCTGTCTTGCATTTGTATCGGTGAGCCTTCTTAGATATATCAACCATTGTTTTATCCTATCCTTGTTTTCTGTGACCTCTTCGCTAACTTCTTCACACTCTTCCATAAGTGTGTTCTTGTTAACTTTTTCTATAGGCTTGTCTTCTAGATGATCTTCAAATTCCACTAGTATTTAATTCATTCCTTTTATGTGCACATTGATTATTCTTTGTTGCATATAGAGCTCCTTAAGCAACTTTTTCAGCTTTCCTAGCCTTGGCCTCCAACTATCTTGTGTTATTCTCACATACTTCAAGATTTTTATTGGAAAGAACCCTTATATTTTCACCAACTCCATTTTTGTATATTTCTCTCTCTTGTTCTTGTTCCATATTTGTGAATAACAAATTCATGAGTTTCTCCAACTCATCAATGTTGTCTCCTTAAATGAGCAGGTTGTCTTCTGTAAGTTTGGGTTCAATGCTTATTATCCATTCCCCCAATATTTTAGCCATAGAATCCATGTTCTCATATTTCTCTCTTAGGATTTTTTTCATGTTGGATATCGTGTAATGTGTGTTTTGTTTCTCTGAGATCTTCCTCCAACTTTTAGGATCAAGCCCTGTATATCCTGGACTCATTGTTATTTTGAAAGTTTTATTGGACTACTTCCCAAAGTTTTAACATTTCTTCCCTTGCATGTGTTTCATACATGTTGGATGTAATGGAAAAGAGGACATGATCCCCCTTTTGTTGGTATGGTGTGGATGTTGTCACTCAACATCTTGATGAGTAGTTATTTTATACGGAATTAAAATTAAATGACAAGGCTTTCTTCAAGTGCTCTATGGCCACGGTGTTTATAAGACAATCCCAATGGAATGATTTTGTAATATTCTTCACTTTTTGATATTTTTCATATATCGGCCTTTTTTTTTTTGGTTTGGGTAGAGTTTGTGGTATACTTCTCCGTCATCTATTTCAACCTCAATGTTCCTATATTGGCCTCTTTCCTATACTCAAGTGGGGTTTCTCTACCTCTACTTCAATGAAGTGGTGACTTCTTCCCTCATGACTTCTCCTGGTGTTTCCACTTTGTTCATCCCCATCAATATTACTTTCAACCTCAACCACATTCGAGAGGTGACTTATGAGTAGATTTTTCTTATACGCCAATGCTTGGTTACTCCATATATTCACTTGACCAACCTTTAGTGCAATCCTAAACTAGATATTTTTGTACCATTCCTTTGATGTTGAGCCCCTCTTGATCCTATAACGACATGGTGACATTTTTTTGGTAGGGTATTTTATGGTGCCTACTCCATAGGGTTATGCAAAGATCTTCTTTCCTTCCTTTTTCATCCATATAGGCCTTTTCCTTAAGTTTAACATCCTCTTTTTGTTGGTTTGGTTTATCTACGCACACGCACTCTATTTTTCCTAGTGTACTCTTTTAACACACTCTAATTTTTTCCATGCACAATGATATTGATACTTTGGCATAATAAAATATTCATCCGGTTATTCCTCTAAGTTGTCGGCATTGGGTTTATTTTTCTCTCTGGTTGTAGATAGAAAAAAAAATTGTGTGTCATTCTTCAAAGACAAATAGTTTCCCACCTAGTGAGTTGACAAATTTCTATCATCTTCCTCTCTTCATAGATGTCTTGATCTTGGTGATTATAATTGTCATGTAGTGTATAGATGTCCTCATCAATTCTTTGTGCATCAATATTAAGTCTCTTAACCTCCTTGATACGATGGTTGGATCAAACAACTTGTAGTCGGCTATAAAAGCATAAGTAAATTTTTCCCATGGTGACCAAGTATTATAAACCCTTTTAATCCTAGCCACCAAGTAGTTCATTGTGACATAAAATTATGCCTCTTCACCAAACTCCTTAGGTAGTTAGTACAGGATTCTCCAATTTTACTCAAATGCATTACACAAGTCTTTTAACCAATTTGTGAATCGTACCTTATATGAATTATTGAGTGTTATGGACATCATGAATTATTTGTACATGATATCTAGAGATGGATCCTCTGATGGGTATACTCATCTTGGCTCCCCATCCCCCTCTAGCACACCAATCTCCTTGAAGACTATTAATATCAAGATCATTCCCGAGTTGAACCCGATTCCTTGTTTCTCATGTGCCAATGTTGCATCTTCGATTATGCTCTATGTGATGAATATAGATAGATTATATTATGTTCCTTTTCGCTACCTTATGCCTAATGCTTAGGAATCTCTTATTCACTTCACCAATTTTTCTACTCTTGCTAGCTTGGAAGTAATTACTAATGTCGTGACTCTTGTGTCAGGGTCCTTTATCTCATCAATGGACATGAACTTTCCCCTCACTTGTACTTGAGGAGATTGCTAAGATTTTTCACCTCTTCATCACCTAAAAGGGTTTACGCTAAATATTTTTCTTGATTATTTATCCTTTTTACCCTACTGACTAGGTGGCAAGAGATTCTCATGTGCCTACCTGTAAAGTAGAAATACCCCCCTATTATATGTGAGATAAGGTATTGGAATAGCTCAATAGGTTTATTTAAAAATGGCATGTTAAGTAGCTGAAGTACTTGTATATTCTCTAGCGTCTTTATTTTGTTATTATCATAAACATCATTCCCGCGATGTCTTTCTAGACTAATGGTCACACAATTTCCTTATCTAATGTTCCATAAAATCCCATATGCAAGATGATTACATTATGATATCTTTGTCGAGGTTACATGATTATCCCACTACCCAATTCTTTTAGCTTCCTCTGTGAGTTACATTTCCACATTTATAGTTATTACATTAGAGTTTTGGTCCTTTTTGTTACTCTTAATAGTTTCCATGGTATTCTTTAATTTTTTCGGCATGGAAGAACTTTTCTTGCCTCTTCTATTGGTATTTTCTTTATGAGAACCCCATATTCCTTATCGCTCTTATCTTCTTTGATCGTTATGGCCTCTAAGGTGCTTTGAGATTTTGATATTAACATACTCATGGAATATGGACTTGTTAATACTTACTCATCTTATTTCTCTTATGTCTCTTCTTCCCTATTTTCTCTTCACCTTTTAGGTTAGAAACCACTTTGGTGCACCCTAGGGTGGTTAATTGGCCCAAAATTCATCATTCTAAATAGGGATTCTTGACCTCCAAGTTAATAGAAGCCAAAAATATTTTTCTTTCTTATTTTTCTATCTCTCCTATTCACTTTGATTATCACTATAGAGCTTGGATTTTTCATTAATGGCAATTGATATTTTTTTATCAAGCTCGGGCATTGAATCAATTTTTTCACATTTTTCCATTGTTTTTCTTTAACTCTTTTTACTAGAGCTCTTGTTTTCACATCAAGGTGAGTAAAATGAATTACCCCTCTTATTTATACCCTCTTTCATAGGAAATAAATTCTCTTTTCATTTACTCCTTGCATGCGTGAGCTTTAGTATTGCTTATAATCAAGTTATTAATGCCCCATTGTTTCCAGTTGTCTTTTTTTCTTTTTTATTTATTTAATTATTTTCTTCCACTTGATTATTAATAACCGTTAAGTGTGCTTCATAGGATTCTTCATGTTTACTTATTTTTTTCCTTTTCTTCTCCATCTACATTAGGGATCTTATATTTCTGGGCCACATCACTCTTCCTTTTGTACTTCCTTCTTTTTCTCGCTTCCTTTCCTTATATATTCTTATAAAGATAGCATCCCTCTTCTCGAAGATTTCTGGTCCTCCATTCGCTTCACTTTTTCCTTTTATCATTCCCTCATCAAGAATTTTCTTATTGTGCATGCGAGTTATAGAGCATATATATTTATTTAGCATGCCACCTTCTTTCTTGAAATCCTTCATAATGACACTTTGTACCATTTATTTTATATTCCTCCTCCCAACATAAAATATTTTGTGGTCCTCTACACATGACTACATGAGCTATGATTTCTTGGTCATACAAATAAAATTAATAAAAAAATGAGTAAATGTCATGTGCTTAGTACTTGCACAAAAATAAATGTCAATCTATGAAATGAAACAACTAATCTAGGTTCTTACAACCCTTATTAAATACACCTTATTATTTTTGGTTCTAATGAAATACACCTTATTATTTTTGGTTCTTACAACCCTTCTTTATTGGAAATAGGCGTTTAGCCTACCTCCATTCAATTATCTTGGTATATAGGTGTCATTAAGGTCTATCAATTTACATTCCCAATGGGAAAATTTTCCACTATCTCATAAGGACCTAGCCAATGGGTCTTCAGTTTCCTATGGTTGCATGTAAACTTTGAATCATACAATAAAAATTTTGTGCCTACCATAAAATTCTTACTCTTTACAATTTGATCATTCCAAGATTTTTGTCTTACCTTCTCAATATTTTATGACCATTAGGCTTGTAACCTAGTTTCGCCAACCGTATTAGTTGTTCTTATCGTTCGAGTTATAAAATCTTCACATCCAAGTTAGCAATTCTTGTGATTCGAAGGGATGTTTATAGAAAATCTATAAGTAAAATTACCTCTATTCTTGTTAATTTGGTTTACATTTTCAAACTTAAACACAATAATAATTTTCTATATATATATTATATTTTGTAATATGATCCACAATACAATGGAAGTTTATATAGTAATTAACTTTCCTATAATCAAGGATGTTGTTTAAACAACTCTAAAAACATATAAACTATATATTATTGTTAAAACAATAATATATTTATTAACTACCGTAGTAACTATACAATAAATGGTAAATATTAATTTACCCAATGTAAATACTAATTCTTAACATTCACCCTAGTTTTAACATGGGGAGGAAGCACATCTCAAGAACTGGAAACAGAATCATATGCCTCCGCATACTTTTAGGTTTGCGTATTATCATCTGGATCTTGTTGCACATGACCGCCCACTTCACCATAGTGAATCCATCACCGAATGATCATACTTCCATCAATACGCCTATATACAAGAACTAAACAATTCTTGTTTTCACTATCAATGAATTCTCTTTCACCAACCGATCGATGAAGAATTATGACAATCATAGAGTCTCGGAGTCATTTTTACTCCTATATAATTATTCTCATCAACCACAATGTACATTCTCCTTGTTTCAAACTTTAGCGATAAATGAATACCTTGTTTTATTTTTGCACACACCACTCAAAGCAAACAACTAAAATAATATAAAACGGTGTCACTAAATCACAATGTGGCCCCTTCATTGGGTGACGAGATGCGTCGATCGCCCTCCTTCCACGCTTTCCTCCATCCTCTAGTTACGTTGTTAACTCAACAAATGATGTTTTTGAAGCTCAATGACTTCCACATAGTTTATTATTTACCCCCACAATGTGAAATCATTTATTTTTAGGATGTCAAGTTACACCAAAAATGCGTCCATGAGGTTTTTTTGTAATATTTCATTTTTTTACAATGACATTAAAGTTATAACACAATTACGATACTACAAAAATGACACTTAATAATAATGGTGTTGAGACACTTTTAAAATAATGACAATACTAACAATACAATAATTAGTTTTAAATACGGTGATTCTATAAACTATACTATCCTAAAATAATCATTTATTTATGATATAGACAAAAATCCTACAAGGCTTTAAGACCAAACTTAAGTGAAATAAATAATTTAATATCTAAAAATAGAAGACACTACAACTAAAACATTAAGCAAATGATCACAATTGAAAGCTAAGATGTAAAACAAAATATATTATCTTAAAACAAATTGAAGGTGGACAGATTAAATGAGTTATTCGAAGAAACAAGAGTTGAAAAGATTGCAGATTTTTGCTTAATATTTACATAGAAGATCTGATATTGAAAAGAGTCTCGAAATCATCTTAAAGTCTCAACTTTTGGTCCCATAGACTCTTTAGTCTCATGGATGTCATTAAAAATTTTCATTTCATTTCATTTCAAAACTAAAGTATTTTGTGACACATAATGAAAAAAAAACTTATAAACTCACCTAAAAGCTAATATAATTCAAAAATATGAAACTAAATAATAACAAATAAAATCTTGACTCTTTTTAAAAAGACTACATCATATACTTACCAAATAACAAGATGTAATAAAAAAATACCACATTGCACCTTTGGACACATATTTAAACAATAGAGAGGTACGAATTTCGATGCATGTGAAATCATTGAATAGAGAAACCAATCCACATATCAATCCTCTAGAGCTTAACACCAAGGCAAAAGACATGAGCAATGATAATTCACGGATCTGCACGCATGGTTAAACCTCACTCTAAGGTCCTTTTTCTGATGCAAACTATTCTCAACTCACAAAATAATAGAAGGTTTATGGGTTTTGTTCTATGTGATTTTAATTTTCTAGAACATTTTGAATCGCTCAAGTTCGTTGAGAAATGAAAAAATATATCGCAATTTGAATTAACCTGTGTCAAGTTTGGGAAACTCGACAATTATTGGAATTTATAATTAATAATTTATTCACAAAAAAATTTCCTACTCTCATACCAAATGTAAATTTGGTTTATATTTTCAAACTTAAATGCAATAATAATCTTCTCTATGCATATTATATTTTGTAATATGATCCACAATACAATGCAAGTGTATATAGGAAATAACTTTCCTATAATTAAGGAGTTTGTTTAAACAACTCTCTTATGTACATGAGTTGTTTAAACAACTCTACAAACATATAAACTATATATTATTGTTAAAACAATAATACATTTATTAACTACCGTATTAACTATATCTTTAGTAAATGATAAATAGTAATTTACCTAACGTAAATACTAATTCTTAATAGTTCCATAGACAATCTGAAATGGAGTCACTTTATTTAGGTGATTGTATGTTGTTATCTAGGCTCAAAACACCATTGAAATATTATCATCCCAATCCTTCACCCCACATCACAATTTTTTATTAAGGTATAACTTAAAATTTTACTAAATGCTTCAATTGTGTCATTAGCTTGTAGGTGATAGGGTTTTGCCTTGTGATGTTCTATCATGAATTCTTGCAATACAATTCATATATTATCATTCAGAAATGTTTCCCTCTATCGATTTTCAATCTCAATGGACATCAAAACCAACTAATAATGTTTTCCCATATAAATCTTGTTATTTTGCGGTATTTTTTTGGCGCACCTCTGCCCACCTAGTTAGGTAGTCACTGGTTATGATTATATAACATGCTCTACTTCGTCACATAAAAATATTGATAGGTCCCACAAAGTCTATCACCCATTTTGTAAACTATTACTTTGTGTAACCACATGTATTAGGGGAATTTTTTCATGATTTTTTGGTTTTCAAACTTGTTAGCATTGGTCACACACTTTGGTGTATGACTTAACACCTTCAAACAAACTTTTCCATAAGAGACCCGCATTGAATTTTTTTTGTGTGTTTGTATATCTCAGCGTAGTGTCCTCGTGCAATCCCTTCATGCACTTCATGAAGAACATTGGTCCTTTCATGTTCCAAAATGCACTTCCACAAGATTTCATCACACCCCATTTTGTAGAGTTATCCATTAACTAGCTTGTATGGGGCAAACTTAACAATCAGTTGTTTCCTTTGACTCAATGTGTATTTATATGGTGCAACTCCATGGTGGAAAAAAATAGATTACGTCTTCCAGCTCATTAAGAGTACTCTGTATTGGAATAATTGGGCTTGCATTCCATCTGCTATTGGCTATGCCTCTTCACCAGTGTTGATACATGATAAATTATCTAGTCTAGTAATATTTTTTCTCGACTTCACCACCAATGAAAACTGGAACTCTTGAAAAGGATAATCCATTTGCATATCCACCCATGAAATATGGATTTATTTACTAGGTATTTGAGATCCATGTAATCTATAAAAATACAAATGGAGTTGCTAAAAGATAGTATCAAAATTTTTGAAGTGCATAAACCATTTATAGTTCTTCACACTCTGTAGTAGTATAATTTATTTCTATACACATCAATTTTTGAATTATAAAATAGATAGAATGGTCTTAAGTCCCTTCTCCTTATTGTGCCAATATTTCTCCAACAACAATTCCTAAGGTGTCGATGTGTACATGAAATGGTGTGATCTAATCTGGAAATTGTACAATCGGTGCTTGGGTGAATTTCTCTTTTAGCTCTTCTAATTCATGTTGTTAATCTACACCCCATTGTAATTCTTATGTTTTTCGTATTAGTTTTTCTAAGGGCACTAAATTTTTTACAAAGTCATTAATGAACTTCTAATAATACCCACAATGTCCCAAAAAGGCACAAACCTCTCTTTGCATTCTTGGCTACGTGAGATTCACTATTACTGTAATTTTGGCCAGTCCACTAAAGCAACCCATCCTTGCGGATGATATTTCCTAACAAGGTACCAAATGGTGTGACAAAACACACACTTCTTCAACTTGAGGGAGCTATGAAAATATAAGAAGTTCTTAAACATCAGCCTCAAGTTATCATAATGATCCCTTACCAAGTCATAGACTATCCAATCATCTAGGTATACCTGAAGAAACTTTAGGATGAAATCCTCAAACACATTTATAACAATTTGCAAAAATAAAGAGAGTGCATTTTTAAGACCGAACCTCATGACTATGTAGGTGTATTATCCCCATTAGGTAAAAGAAAATCAGCTTTACTCTATCTTCTTGTATAATTTTGACATGATGACAATTAGAGAACCCATATGTGAAAGTATATATCTCCTCATCTGCTACCCCTTACGAAATTTCTTACGTAAGGGGTGTAGGAATGGGTCTCATTATGCATACATAATTAAAAGAAATGGTAGTATACAAAAATTCTTATGTGACCATATTTCTTAATGATTATAACCATAGGACTTGCCTTTTCATATTATTCCATTTGTATGATAATCCTCGTAGTCATTATGTTATTGAGTTCATGTTTGAATTTTACTCGTAGGTTTAGATTCATCGATATGGGCACTTTCTTACTAGTTTACCCTCATAAATTAAATTTATTTACATTTTCTTAGGGATGGGTGTAACCCCTTATTTCCATGGTAGCCTCTGGGAAATATATCCTCATATTTGTGTAATAGTTCAAAAAATTGCAACCTTTGGTTCACTCCAATAGTCACCAATTGTTACCATTTTTGGTTCATTGTCACTACTTATGTTGATATGTATGGATCTGAATAGTTCATCATGCAATAAATTACCTTTTTCTTTCTTGTTTATAAATCCTCTTAATCCATAAGAGACATATACATGTAAATGATAGTTATCTTCCTCATCTACTATCTCGGTGCACCACTTTCTCTTTTCTCTTACATCCATAAATCGTATGCTTCAATAGTTCCTCTTCACCGCTCGGATATGTTATCCTCGTAGTCCTCAATGAATTCTTTTATTAAAGAGATCCCCTTTTCTTTTTATAGTTCCAAAATTATGTCTTTCATAACAATATCATTCTCAAATAGTGCTTCTTTTATACATTGAAGGGGATAATTTAGCCTAGGAATTGAAGAAGTAAAAGAAAAGATATGTAAAAACCCTTGTTAGTGGTGTCCACAAATTCAATTCTCTCTCAGTAACTCGCACTCAACATATGATGTGTGTTCCCATACATGTAGTTTATGATATTATACATGTGTCCATAATGCAAGATTAAATTTTTAGTAGTCATCCACACCTCCACATATTTAAGGAGGTGTTCATCCGACTAGTGACTCCACAATAGTAGGGATATTTTTATTCGTCGTTGTTTCACTCAAACCTATCCCTCATGGAATCCTTCTAGTTATTCCATGTTAATAACATCATCCTATGTGTTTCCCACTATCTTACTATTGTACCCTTAAATAAATATGTTAAAAAATTAATCCATACCTTGTCATTCTATGTATAAGCCTCCATTTATTTGAGAAAATATTGAATATTTTCACTTCGACTAAAATTTTATGGGGCTTAGGGGTTTTCCTTAATGAATTTCACAATACTCTTAAAAATGTATTTAGTTTATTCAAAATTCAGATACCTTGGTGTTCTATGGACCATACCACAATCTCACCCCGTAGTTCATACAAACCATGCACCCAATTGTCACATGAAACACTAGTTGTATCGTACATATGAATGGTTATCTCCCCATTTTACTTCTCCTTCTAATGTGTTGGTGAAATAATTTTTCACTAGGACAAATTAGTTGATTTTCACCAACACTATGGGACTATGTCCCTCCTTCTTGAAAGGGGAGGCTCCCTTATTGTATGTGAAATAAAAACAATTCTATGGTTGGATTGTATGTTGGGGATCCAAAAGGCACACTCCACTGCACCTACGGAAAACACTTGCAATTTTATGTAATGGAGGAATTTGCAAGGAAGGTGGGAATGTGGGAGTGAGAAATTAGGAGAGGGAGTTAATATTGTAAGTAGGCTAAATCATATTCTTACAAATATTAACCAGAAATATCAACACACATAATTGGAAAGAATAACAACTTTGCTAATTATATCAAGACAAGATGAAACCATGAACATAAAATCTCACTTATTCACTCATCCAGAAAATTTGAAACTCCTTTCTTTATTGACATGTTCACAAAGTTGTACAATGAGAGAGAGAGAGGAAACATATGGAAAGGAAAATATAAGAATTTGTTATCTTTTGCTTATTCTTGGTAGTTATCTACTCACGAACTTACAAAATTGGCAATCCATTAAAATGAGAAAATTGTTACGGTATATAGATTTAAAAAAACTCTTCACCTACTTCTCACATGACCTTTCCTTTTTCTTTTAAAACTTGTGACTCTTCGTATTCCTAGGAAGGAAATTAAGTCCCCTTTTATTAATTGAGGGAAAATTATTACAATTTTAACCATAGTCACATTTAAATGAATAAGACAAAAGTGAATAAGAAAAAAATGAAAGGTGCAACCCCTAATGAAGAAATAGAACATGAAAGGAAAGGGGGAGGGAAGAGAGAAAGGAAAAGAGATAACTACTTAGATGAAGACGATGCCCTTGCTGATTCTATTTCATCAAGGCGGATGGAATTTTGGTGAGTATAGGAATATCTCAACTCCTTTGAATTCTTTACTATAGCAATCCGTTGCAGGTGCAACTTTCTCGGCCTGGGGAATGTGAACAAAGCTCAAAGACTTGAGCCAATTCTCAAAGATGGCATTGATGTTCTTACACTTCATGAATCATGACTAATGATCCTTCATGGTGTTTAATATTACAGCCCTATGCGGTGTTTTATATTACAACCCTTATCTTGATGAGAGAATTCAATGTGTGTTTTCATTGAAGGAAAATGGATCCCCATCTTCTTTATTAAAAATTACTTAAAATGGATTTAGCAAGTGTTGGTGAGAAAATTTATTAGATGGAAAAATTAGGTGTCTCCACCAATGTTCACCGGGCTACGCCCCTCTGCATTGAATTGTATAGCTCCCATTATTGAAATTAAACTAATCCTAATCCTATCTAAATGTTATAGGTGGCCAAATTGTCTGGGATCACATAAGAACACTCCACTGAACCTGTGGCAAAGTGCTTGTACAAGGGTACAAGGGAGGAAATTACAATGATAAAGGTAAAGAGGGGGAAATTATGCAAGGAAGATTACTACCATGAGTAGATCACAGAGCTCACACCCAATTACTGAAATAGTTCAACCTTAAATATAGAGGAAAGAAATATTAAAGCTAAAGGGACCAACGAATTAAAACACCAAGTTTTCAAATTCATCTATCGAGGACACCAAGTTCCTCTCCAATTCCATACAGGATCAATTATGCTTGCAAAGTGCATGAAAGAGAGAAATAGAGGAAAAATAAGAAAGGGAAATAGAAGAAGTGTAGCTTTTATTCCATGTGTAGTGATGAATACAAAGCTTGGATCACAATTCACAATGCTACATAGTAAGAGTTCTTAAAAATTTGGAATCCATTAAAATGGAGAGGCCATCCCAATTTATAACAATTTGAATTTTCCTTTCACCTCCCTCACATGACTCTTTGTTTCCATATTCCACTTGTGACCTTTCGTTTTTCATGAATTAAGTATTTCTCTTATAATTTTGAGAAAATACTTTTACAATTTAAAATAGGTCACTTAAGTGAATAGGAAGAAATACAATGATGATGCATAATGAAGAATTAGAATGGAGAGAGAAAGAAGAGAGGGAAAGAGAGGAAGAGGGAAGGGATGGAGGGAAAACACTCCTCATGATGAAATGCTTTGAATTCCTTGATGCAGTCATGAACTTTGAGTGAAGATTTTTTCCACTGGGATATCCTCTACATTTATGAAGATGGCTCCCTTGAATAACTTTAAATCACGTCTCCTTAAGTGACAAAGATGAATTCACACAATGTGCCTTGTGATGCCCTATTTTCCTCTAGAAACCATTTCATCAAGATGATGCTTTCAAGAACTCCATGAAGTTCTCATTCCTCCTTTTGACTGATGAAACCATCCATTATCTCAAGGAGAGTATAAAAATAGTAAGGTGAATGAAACATGATGAAGTCATATGTAACTTTCCACTCCCTTCAAAACTTTTTATTTTTAGAAAATGAGCCCTACTACTACTACTATTCAGGACATATCACTTGTCTTGCTCTAGTTTCATCTTCCTTAAACCTTCTCCATTTCCATCCCCTGCTCCAAGATATTGTTTTTTTAGCGTCATTTCTATGAGTTTAGAGAAATGTTATTTGGGAACTTTCAATATTTGGGAAGAAGAGCATTTTTTTGTCTTACTTTCTATTTTACCCCTTTTCCTTGTCCCGAGTGATCGAACTTGCAATTTAATTTCCATTTAAATCATGTGAGTAAGTATATAATATTTATTTTTATTGAGTACTCATTTAGGGATGTTAGATGAATTCAAAACAAGTCTTTTCTTTATTTTATTTTACTCAAGTTCCACACTTTTTATTTTAAGTAATTCCTTCATAAAATGAAGTTAGAAAATGATATTTTCATGGCATGGGAATAATCTTGAATCAAAAATGAACATCCTTCCATATCCCTAAAAATAGGGATTTCATGGCACAAAAACTAGTCTATGCGAAATTTTTGGATTTTTTCAATGATCATTCCCTCCAATTTTCGTGTCTGTACAATTTTCCCATGAAACCCGCAAAAAGTGAAGAGGTAGCTCACTTCCTTTTTCATAGATGTTCTTCATGTGACACAAAAGAAGTTTGATGAAAACTTAGTCTCCATATCTTGAGAATATTGGCAAATTCATCGTGCAAAAACCAGTTTGAGAGAAACTAGATTTTTTGGAGACCCTTCCCTCTAAATTTCGGATGATTTCACCCGCCGTAACTTCGGTGATTTGAAAATTTATTTGAAGAGGGAATAATTTTGATAAAAAAAATCCCTCCATATCCCTAAAAAATAGGGACTTCATGGCACAAAAAACTAGTTCACGTGAAACTAGATTTTCAAGGATTGTTTCCACCGATTTTCGCGCGATTATGCCTACTGTGAACCTTGAGAAGTGGAGAGGTAGCTCGCTGATTTTTTCACTACTATATCATGGCAGCCATTAATGGAGATTGAAAATTGTAGGTTTGGTTTTATTCTCTGTTCATGATGAAAATCATATTTTTGTGGGTTTTTTTCTCATTCTACTAGTGAAATTTCTCTTCAAACCGATTGTCGGTTTGATGGGAAATCTAACTTTTGTCTTCATTGGGCCGAGAGTAAGATTTATTCACTATGAGAAATTCATGTAGTGGAAGGGAGATTTGAAGATGATTTTTTATGGCCTTTCAAGAATGAAGAACACAACAAAATGGTTCTTCATTTCATGCACGAATTGTAAGATATCTTTGAATCTTCATTTTATGACAATGAGGATTTTTAGATGATTTCTTCGTTTCTCTCTTCCGTTCTTCGATCCTTGAGCTCTCCTAATCAATATTCCTTCAGATACCTATGTTTTTTTATGATTTTGAGGATGTGGTTTTGTGGTTGATCTGGTTTGAGGTACAATAATGGTGGACTGAGTGACAGAAGCTATGAAATGAAGATGGCAGAGAGTTAATGTTAGAAGAAAGTAGTATGGAGTTTTAAATTTTCAAATTTTAAAAATTACATGGAGTGAGGAAAAATTTCATGTCCCTGATGTCCCTTAAGCATTAATGGATGTGAGGGAAATCAAATTTCATGTGGTGTCCTCACAATGACACGTGGCGAAGATCCAATGACAATGGGGATTTGAGCAAAAACATCTTTAAAGCAATGAGGGGTTGAAGATGGTCACATGAGGAACCAGGAGTTCCTTTGAGGGCTGGGAAAATTTTATTTTCCTTGTTGTCCCTCAGCAAAAAGGGATGAGAGGGACATCAAATTTCACGTGGCGTGTCGAATGCACCACTGGTCACTTGATCGATCGATAAGGCGATGAATGAGCTTCACTAGCTCCCCTGGAGCCGAACTCGCGGTCCGAGAGGTCATATGAGGATCTAGAGGGCTTATAGGGATGGGAATTTTTTTTCCTCATGTCCCTTTTCTTGAGGGATTAAGGGACATGAAATTGTGCTAAGCTCCTGGAGATGACACGTGTCTTGTTCAAAAAATGGCTAACTCCCGAACTCACTCCTAGAGGACAACTTGAAATGATGATATCTCGAGCTCCTGATGGAATTTTTGATGAAATTTTATATGATATTGACTTAAAATGGCCTTATAAATCCAATGGTGGGGGTATCGGGTCTTGATTATTCCATTTGATCCCTGAAAATTTTGAATTTTTTTATCTCGAGTCACCAGATGCATGAAAAAAACTACTTATAAACCTATTGCACCAAAGTGTTGTGAAAATTTAATTTCACCATATTATAGGGATTGGAATTAAATTTTCATAAATATTTTTTTTCCTAACTCAATCAAGAGCTCCCGAATCACCTTCCAAAATCTCAATGGCCTATTTTTTGGCCTGTGCACTTGCCTAGGCCTATGAACCTTGATTTTAGCAAACTACCCCAACTCTCCAAAATCCTTCTTAAATCTTCCAAAATCACTTCCATGATGTTTTATAGGCCTTTGATTCACCTTCCATGTATTGGTTTTTTCTTTTTTCATCTCTCAGGGGGTTTCTCTAGTCCTAGGAAGGCCAGTGATAGCCCTTCCCACAATACCGAAATTTACATTTTCAAGAACTCCTAAAATCACCTAGGGGTTGAATTGACTTTCCTAAATCACCTAGGGGACTGAGTTAACATGAACCATTGGGAGGTCATTGGACTAACTGGGTAGACCTAGGGGTTTCTCAAAGGATGACATGAAAATTTTCGAAATTGGGGTAAAGTTCTATTCTTGGGTGGATTTTCCTGTTGAAAATTCTCATGATTTGGATCTATGTTGGGGACATGTTATGACAAAAGTGATGAGATGACATGACAGAGAATCCCAAAATCTCAATTTTACCATATAATCCATTGGACCAGAATACCTTATCCATTGGGCCCTTTGAATCACTAGAAAGATAGGCTACACTTTAAAACTTATAAACCTAACACACACACACAAAAACAAAGGGAAGGAAACACACCAAGGGGGAAAACAACACACAATAG
The DNA here is from genome assembly GCA_018340775.1 of Taxus wallichiana var. yunnanensis. Lineage (NCBI taxonomy): Eukaryota > Viridiplantae > Streptophyta > Pinopsida > Cupressales > Taxaceae > Taxus > Taxus wallichiana. Next base: position 156,563,442 of record CM031239.1, read on the forward strand.
GAAAGGGAAATTATATACGGGGAGGGAAATTTACAGAGGCGGGGAAAGGATATACATACCCGAAATGGGTTGAGAAAAGTACATGCCATCATGAAATAATGTGGATTAAAGTTATGACCTTTGAAGCAAAAAAATTGTTATTTGATCAAACCATGCTTTTGTGATGGATTTTGCATGGCTTGAGAAGAAGAAGGCTGACCAAGATTCCATCTTCATACTCATACTTGCATAGAGAATGTTCTTTCATCCAATGAAAACTTCATTATCTTCTCTGAGCTCTTATACCTTGATGTCCCACTTGATGCCCTATGATCATGAGACACCATTCTTCCATGTCTTTAATAGTGGGAAGATATCCATCCTCTTTTAATTTCCACTTTAAATATTCTCCTACATCAACAAGGCACTCGAAGGAGAGAGAACAAACTGATTTTCTTCCCATTCACCAACTTCTTTGGATGTCCCACTTTGTTTCCTCTTCAATGCAAATCAACTCAACATTTTCCTTATTATCATCCTCCATGGTAGGGATGTTGTCTTCAAGATTAATAATATTCAAAGAAGATTCCATAATCTTCCTTCTTTTTCACTCATGAACCTCTTCACATTGTGTGAAAGGAAAAGGCATGTTTTCACATCCATTCTCATCAACCAAGGCATTGGGAAGTCATCCAGTTCATCCATTGGCTCTATTTTGGTATCAAACATTGGTGTATCAAAAAGAGGAGCACGAATGGCCTCATACATATCCTGCATTTCCATGGCCTAAGTCAAGAGTTCAAGACTGAGTTGAGGATCTTCAGTTTCTTCTGCAGCCTTCAAATGTCTTGTACTTGATGGTTCTTCTAATTTTCCATAGATTCATCTTCATCCTTATTGGAATAATCTTCATGTTGTGCCTCTAGGAGATGGTTAAAAATATGATCCATATGGGCCCATGATTCATTTGAAACATCCTCGTTCACCTCTTCCATGTTTTGTGTTGCCCAAGATTCACTTTCTTGCAAACATGGGCATACTTGATCACTTCATCTTCTAATAAGGAGAAGTAGTCCATGTGCTTTGTGGGAAGGGCACTCCTTCAAGCTCAAAATCCATATCATCTTCTTCTTGGTAAGAAGCAGAGAACCATGTTGGGGAAGCAATATGAGAAGAATTTTCAGCTACATCTTGACCATCCATTATTGAATCTTCTTTCTCATGTGAAAGATGAAAGGCTCTGTTTTCACCATGATGATGATTCTACTCCCTGAGTGAGTAGAGGTTGTGTTTAAATTGTTTATTCTCCTTGATATTTGAAAAGAGAGTGGGCTTCTTCCATTCGATCATCCATGATTGCATCAAGAAGAGAGTTTTATTCTTTGACTTCCTCCATTTCTTCATGCAACATTTCTACATCACTTAAAGAATCAAAATAGGAGGGAAGATTATCTATGACCATCTTGAATTCATCATTTTGGACCATGATGTTAGGTGACTTTCTTGCACTTCTTCACATCTCTCCATTTCATCATTAATTGAAAGATCAAAACTTGAAAGGAGATCATTCATGCTTACTTTGAATTGGCCATCTTCTTCATCATTGGTGGAGTCTTCAGAGAGCATTGGATCATCCATTATGCAGAAAGGATCTTCCTTTATTGAATATATTATTCCCCCTATGGGTTATGCCTCGAGCCAGATGGAATTTTGAATGGTGATTCTATCTTCATGTCTTCTACTTCTTCCTCCATGACATTTTTTTGGCTTTCATTGGAAGGTTCCATGATAAGATCTTCTTCAGAGCATCCAAGAATCTTCTAGGAATGAAAACCTCATAGTATGGGCAGCCATTAGGGTCTTCTTCCATAGGGTGCATCTCATCTTCTTCCTCCATTTGATGCAGAGCTTCAAGATGTTCATATCTTCTTTGTAGAGCTAAAGCATACCTCCAAATTTCATCAAAGACTTTAGGGTCATAATTTCCTTCTATTATGCTCTGAATCCTTTCCACATATTCTCTTTTCAAAATATTCATTTCTTCATCACCATATGTGATGAATTCATCTAGAGAGTGGAAGAAGAAGGAAAATTTCTCAATTTTATAGTGAGTTGTGTGAGGTTGCAAAAATTCTTCTTTAGTGGATCTTGCACCATCTTGTCTTTCTTCATCTTCTTAAATATTGATTTGATCTTCATCAGAAGGTTCGAGGATAGGATTTTCTTCAAATGTTTCAAGAACCTTTTAGGGATGAAAACCCTATGATATGAATGATCTTCAATATCTTCCTCCATAGGAAAAATATCTTTTTTCTTCTTCCTTGTTATGGGCTGCTTCAAGTTTCTCATACATCTCTTACAAATCTTCAACATATTTCAGCATTTTGAGGTAGATTTGGGGACTTTAATTTCCTTGCATAGTGCTCATGATTCTTTCCATATACTCAAGTTTTAAGACTCCCATTTTATCATTCCTATATGCAAGGAAATCATCCCAAGGGAGGGTGATGAAAGACATGGCTCCCAACTTTTCATTTAGTTGGGCATAACTGAGAGTATTACCTTTGGCATATTCTTGATCTTCTTGGGCTGCACACAACATCTTGTATCTTCTTCATGCCTCTTTCAACCATTATTTATCTTCTTCTTCACTGGAAAGTTTTATTTTTATAGATTATTTCTTGAAGTAGGAGACCATTTTACTATTCTTGAATTTTCCTTTTTGTAAGGACTAGTACGAAACCATGGTTGATCAACGATCTTCTTTTCCGAGAAGACATATTCTTCTTCTTCTTCACTATCACTCACTCATTGGTACTTCACTCCAATCTAGAAATTTCTTCATGGTGTGGGAAATGAATGTGACCGGGGTTTGTTCCTTGATGGAGTCACCTTCAAGAATGATTTTCCTTTGAAATCTGATTTTTTATTTTTGAATATATACTTTTTTGTATTTTTGATATTTTGGGCAAGAGATCTTTTTGGTGCACTTAGGAAAATCTCTCCCCAGCAGAGTCACCAAAAATTTTGGTGAGAAAAAATTTTCGAATGGAACAAATCAGGTGTCTCCACCAACATTCACGGGGCTACGCCCTCTAGCATTAAATGGTACAACTCCCATTATTGAAAGTAAACTAATCCTAATCCTATCTAAATGTTGTGGGTGGCAAAATTGGTTAGGGATCACATAGGGACACTCCATTGAACCTATGGAAAAGTGCTTGTATGGGGTATAAGGGAGGAAATTATAATGATGAAGGTAAAAGGGGGAAATTATGCAAGGAATATTACTACGTGAGTAGATTGCAGAGCTCACACACCCATAACCGGAGTAGTTCAACCTTCAATATAGAGGAAAGCACATAGTGAAGCTAGCGGGACCAATGAATTAAAACACCAAGTTTTAAATTCATCTATCGAGGACACCAAGTTCCTCTCCAATTCCATACAGGATCAACTATGCTTGCAAAGTGCATGAAAGAGAGAAATAGAGGAAAAAAGAAAGGGAAATAGAAGAAGTGTAGCTTTTATTCCATGTGTAGTGATGAATACAAAGCTTCAACCAAGCTATCACAATTCACAATGCTACATAGTAAGAGTTCTTCAAAATTTGGAATCCCTTGGAATGGAGAGGCCATCCCAATTTATAACAATCTGAATTGTCCTTTCACCTCCCTCACATGACTCTTCATTTCCATATTCCACTCATGACCTTTTGTTTTCCATGAATTAAGTATTTCTCTTATAATTTTGAGAAAATACTTTTTACAAATTTAAAATAGGTCACTTAAGTGAATAGGATGAAATACAATGATGATGCATAATGAAGAATTATAATGGAGAGAGAAAGAGAGAGAGGAAGAGAGGAAGAGGGAAAGGATGGAGGGAAAACACTCCTCTCATGATGAAAAATGCTTTGAATGATTGATGCAATCATGAACTTTGAGTGAAGATTTCTACCACTGGTGATCTTCTACACCGATGAAGATAGCTCCCTTGAATAACTTTGAATCACCTTGCTCCTTAAGTGATGAAGATAAATTCACATGATGTGCCTTGCGATGCCCTATTTTTCCTCTACAAATAATTTCACTCAAGATGATGCTTTCATGACCTTCTCCTGGTGAATGAAACAATCTCATTATGCCAAAAAGTAGTTCCTTGAAAAATGAGTGAAAACAAAATTCGTATGCAACTTTCCACTCCCGAAATGAAAACTTTCTATTTTTAGAATATTCATCCCATACTTATCTGATGACATTATTCTAGGACATATCACTTGTCTTGCTCCAATTTCACCTTCTGAACCTTCTACCAATTTCCATCACCCTCTTTCATGATATATTGTTATTTTTAGCGTTTCAAATTTTTAGTAGGTTGAAAACACTATTTGGGGACTTTATTTGAGCTTTCAAGAAGTTGTTTTTGTCTTAGTATCCATTTTACCCCTTTTTTTATTGTCCTAAGTGATAGAACTTGCAATTCAGTGGGAATTTCCATTTATATCATGTGAGGAAGTATGGAATATGCTATTTTTAGTAAGTGCACATTTGATGTCATATTGCAACAAAACGTGTCTTGAAAATCTAGGTTTTATTTTGGGGTTCCATGCTCCGCATTTTGAGTAATTCATTCCTCTAAACAAGTGGGAAAATGATATTTTTGTGGCATAGGTAGAATACTAACAAAAACCATAGCCCTCCATATCCCTAAAATATAGGGACTTCATGGCACAAAAACTAGTCTACGTGAAACTAGATTTCTCAATGATTATTCCCTCCAGTTTTCGCATGATTTCACCCAACTGGAACCTTACAAAGTGAAAGGTAGCTTTTCCTTTTTATAGATGTTCTTCATGTGATAGGGAATAACTTTAATAAAAACTCAGTCCTCCATATCTTGAGAATATTGGAAACTTCATTTTGTAGTAAACTAGTTTGAGAGAAACTAGATTTTTTGAGACCCTTCCTCTCGAATTTCGAGATGATTTCACCCACCGGATCTTTCACGGATTTGAAAATTTATTCAAAGAGGGTAGAATTATGATAAAAAAACCCTCCATATCCCTAAAAATAGGGACTTCATGGCGTGAAAACTAGTTCATGTGAAACTAGATTTTCCAAGGATCGTTTCCACCGATTTTTACGCGATTACGCCTCTTTGGAACCTTGAGAAGTGGAGAGGTAGCTCACTAATTTTTTCACTACTATGTCATGGCATCCATTAATGGATCTTGAAATTACAGGTCTGGTTTTATTCTCCATTTCATGACAAAAATCACATTTTTGTTGTGGGTTTTGTTTCTTGTTCTTCCGGTGAAATTTCTCTTCAAACTGATTGTCGGTTTGACGAATTTGACTTTTATCTTTGTTGGGCCGAGAGCAAATTTTCTTCACTGTGAGAAATTCATGTAGTGGAAGGGAGATTTGAAGATGATTTTTTTATGGCCTTTGAGAATGAAGAACACAACAAAAATGGTTCTTTATTTCGTGTACTTTGGTTTTAAGATATCTTTGAATCTTCATTTTTCGGCAATGAGGATTTTCATATGATCTCTTCGTTTCTCTCTTCTATTCTTCGATCCATGATCTCTCCTAATCAATATTCCTTTTTACCAGACTGTGTGCTTTTTTTTTTTAGGATGTGGTTTCTTTGGTTAATTTGGTTCGAGGTTCATCAATGGTGTGACTTGGTGTGAACAAGTTGCAGAGTTATGGTGGAATGAAGTTGTGCACAAGAGAGTTAGATGTTAGAAGCCGGAAGCATGAAGGTTTTAAATATTCAAAAAAATTCAAAGAATGGAGTGAGGTGAAATTTCATTTCCCTGATGTCCCTTAAGAATTAATGGATGTGAGGGACATTAATTTTCATGTGGCCCTCGGTTACGACACGTGGCGGAGATCCAACGGAAGGGGATTTGAGCAAAAAAATAACTTTAAAGCACTGAGGGCTGAAGCTGGTCACATGAAGAACCATGAGGATTCTTGGATGATCTAGGCACATTTTTTTCCTTGATGTCCCTCAAAACAAAGGTATGAGAGGGACATCAAATTACATAATGCGCCAGAAGTGACATGTGGCACTTGATCCGATGAGGGGATGAAGGCTTCACTAGCTCCCGGGAGCTGAACTAGCGGTCCAAGAGGTCACATGAGGATCCAAAGGGCTTATAGGGGCTGGGTGAATTTTTTTGTAATGTCCCTTTTCTTGAGGGACATAAGGGACATGAAATTGCGCCAGGCTCCTGGAGCTGACACGTGTCTTGTTCAAAATTTGGCTAACTCCAAACTCGCTCCTAGAGGGCAACTTGAAACAGACAATAACTTGAGCTCTCAATGGAATTTTTGATGAAATTATATATGATATTGACTTAAAATGTCCTTATGAATCCAATGGTGGGGTATCAGGTCTCAATTCCTCCATTTTATCCCTAAAAAGGGATTTTTATATAGATTCCACTAGATGTGCATAAAAACACCAATTATAAACATATTGTGCCAAGGTGTTGTGAAAAATCCTATTTATCCATATTGTATGTCTTGTAATTAACTTCCTAATATGTCTTATTTTTCTCCTAACTTAATTTGAATCTCCTGAATCACCTCCAAAGCTCAAGTAGCTTTTTTTGGCTCACATGCACTACCTAGGCTTGTGAACCTTGATTTTAGTGAAACTACCCCAACTTCTCCAAATCCTTCCTAAATATTCCTAAATAAATTCCATGATATTACAAGGCCTTTGATTCACTTCCATTTCTGGTTTGTCTTATTTTTCCTCTCCATGGGGTTGCTCCAGTCCTAGGAAGGCTAGTGATAGCCCTTCCCACAACTGCCTAAAATTTGCATTTTCCAAGAACTCCTAAAATCACCTAGGGGTTGAATTGAATTTCCTAAATCACCTAGGGGAATGAGTTAACATGAACTGGGAGGTCATCAAACTAACTAGGAAGACATAGGGTATCTTAGAAGGATAGAACATGAAAATTTTGGTACATGCATATTGTTGTCATCTTTGGAAAATTTTCAATTCCTGTTACATTACATTTGCATGACAACATCAAGTCATCCACTGAGGTGTTTTCATCTATTACAATCACTCCAAGATGTATCTTAGTATTGACATCATCTTGCATCTTAGAAGCATGTTCCTCATGTGAATCCAATTCATCCAAATTACGGTTTAGCATCTCATACCGGGAAACAAGAGTTCTATCCCACACTTGAGACAAATCTTCGGATGGGGAATTGAATACCTTCATGTCCACCAATATGGGAGAATGGAATTTCCCCATTTCTACCACTAGTGGAAACACTTGATCCCAATGTTCCTTTTCTTTCTCAATTTTGTCTCTTTTCATTCTAACCTTTATGGTTGTTGTGCTCATGTACTTGAACAATGAAATCATCTCAGGAAGTAGTTTTTTTCCTATTTAGAGAATCTTTCCTACTCATTAATCATTTTCTCTACCTTGCATGGTGAAACCTTATGTCTTTCGAATGGATTATGGATCAAAGATACTAATGGGAGTAACTTCTTCAATTGGAAGAGATGGATCGGTGTTTAGATCCATGAAATTTGTAACATAAGAGGTGAGTGTCCTTACATGATCTACCAATTGATCAATTCTCTCCTTATACCCATGATTCCTCGTGAGAAGGTGAGTGGAAGGTTCCTTGATATATGTGCATCTCCCTTGTGATTTTCCAGTCATAGGGGAATGGTGCTCATTTCTTGGTTATTTGGGGTCATTTCTTCAATGGGTTTAGTTATCTTTGGCTAAACTACTTCTACATATTGGTTACTCAAGAGCCATCGAAGAAATAGGAAACAACTTAAGTTAACCTTCCCTTATTCACTTTTACCATTGAGGCTATGGTTTGGAAGTTTGGGACCGCCACTTGTTGAACCGTGTGGGATTATTTTGTGATCATTTATTGCACCCATGGAAACATATCAAAAATTCATTTCACACTTGACATTTGGCATGATTGGTGTTTATTATTCTGAATGAGAAAGAACATCTTATGTTAGAGGGGATGGTTTAGTAGTAGAGGATGAGATACTTTGAGACTGGGTAGGGACCAAAAGATGAATTGGACCAATTTCCCTTATTCCAATTCTACCACAAAATCTTCTATTGTCTTTACCCTTTTGTGCAACCTTTTGTAATGAGAAGCTTCCAATTCCACTAGCTTTATTTTTAATGTTCTCTTGAATGAGTAGAACTGAAGATTTCTTCATGGATTTTGAAGAGGAAATATGGGATGTTTACCTTTGGATATTTTGGAAACCTCTTGATGCGATGATGGCATATTTTGTCTTTTTGAACCATTCTTTTGATCTTATGATTACTGCTTCAGTCTGCTCATTTATATCCCCTAATTCATAGATTCTCCAAGACACTTACAGAAGGGGTGAGGCATTAATCGCTTGATACTCTAGATTATACATTGTAGTTCCATTGTCTTTGATGCCATCCTCATACCAATAAAACTTTAATCTCCTCATTTTCTCAATTTTCATCCTCATATGATCTTGTTCCCTGACCTCAAAATCATATGCACAATTCACCCAATAGTCTTCAATCTACGGAACATGATGCAAGTCAGGGAGGTGAAATATTTCCATATCACTCTAAATATTGAATTCTACTCTTGGAGTGTATGAATATAGGTTCATGGGAGTGAAGGAAACTTCCACATTAACATCCTCATGAGCATTTTTGCAAGAGAAAATCCCAAAAGAGATAGGGAAAGAAACACATTTTTATTTCGATTCTTAAGCTTGACATTTACATGAAGAATTTGCCTATACAATAATAACATCATGATCCTATCACCGAGATGTCATGGCAGCTTACGTGGAGAAATATCAAAACCAAACACTCAAATGTAGAAAAATTTTGAGAATTTTGTGAAGAAATACCCATACCTTTTGATTAAAGAAGCAACTTGTGAAGACAACCTTGATTGAGGATTTCCTTCCAACAATTTGATGACAAACATAATGAATGCATCGTTCACTCTTAAAAAATGATGGTAGCTTCATCTTAGGATCGATCGTGGATATTTCTCATATCGAGCCTTCGCAGGAAAATTTTGAGCGAGTTTCGAGCCTCTCGGGGTCTCACGAATTACAAAGGTGTAGACCAAGTATGAAGTCATTGAAAACTTTTAGTATCCGACCAAGTTTGAAGTCATTAACTTGGTGAATGTTTTACATACTGTTATAGCTCTTGGAATGAAAGCAAACATGTTAAGATATGTTTTGATCTTAAGAGAATGTGTTGCTAATTTGGATTCTTGCATATTGTGATTTATTGCATGGAACAAAAAAATATTGTACTTGTGTGCTTGTTTGATGTGGCTACAGATGTGGCGATTGTCGTATAATTGCTTGCTCTTGTGCTGATTGACAGCATACCCGAATCAATTCCATTGATTCAAGTATGCTGAGGTCCTCTTGTGTTTCTATGTTGATTCACACTTGAAATGGACTAGGATTATTATGAGCGTGCAGCGCCTGATTACAGGTGTGAATAGCTAGCACGTAGATGCCAACGACAGGGGTTCGATTCTTGAACCCTGTACTGTCGAAGTCGGGACCTTGTGGGGCGAGAAACGCCTGGACACGGGTGGCCTTGGCATGTAATCGGAAGGACGGAACGCCCTGCTTTGTGTTAACATGGATGTTAGTAGGGGCGGGATGGAAATTGTTAGTGTTAGTGGTTAGTGTGGATTAAACCTAAACTAATCCTAAGTCCTAACATGCATCCTACATTATTAATCCTAAATGGATTTTTAAATAAAAGAAAAAAAAAAAAAAAAAAAGGGGAAAATAAAAACCTAAGACTAAACTAAGGCCTAGGTTGAACACACATGCCACCTAAACTAATCCTAATCTAAAAAGGGCGCGCAGACCCTTGGAAGGAGAGGATAAGGATGGAGGGGAGTATTCATTAGCATTTATTAAACCGCCCCTACGTGGACAGCGCCATTTTTGGCGGGACAGGTAAGGAACTAGAGGCATCCATTTAGGAATGGAGCCAAGTTCAGTTTTGCTTGGAAATTTTGAAATTAGGAATTCGCCAACTCAAGTGGCGGTGGCGCAGAAAGTAAGGAAAAAGGCAAAGCCTTTAATGCATTAATAGTTTTTGGTCCTCGCGACCAGCTCGCCTTGGAAACAGCATGAGGGAATTTGATCTTTCATTGTTTCGATTTGGTTTGGCCGAAGTTGCTCTGCATTTGGTTTCTTTGGTCTGGTTCAGTCGAACCAGCTCTTGCATTTGGCATTTTCTTGGAAGTTTTGAGGTCTGGAAAAGCCAGAAGAAGGAAGGGAGTGCTGGGAATATTGTGTTGCCGTTGTGGAAGAAAAACGCGGCAAACAACGTTTTCTTCGAGCTCTGAAAAAGATATCTCAGGCATGTTAAGCCCTTCTCTTTAAAATCTTTGCTTTGATTAAATGTTTCATTAAAACAACCCTGCTCTTGGGTTGGGATTGCATGATTGTTGTTGAGTTGATTTGGAAATGGATTTTTGTTGGTTCTTGCTTCTTTTCTTTGGAAAATGATAAGAAGGTTTGCTTCTGGTTGCTCGGCCTTGATCTGTTCTTGCTCGAATCATGTTGGAAATGATTTTCAGTATTGATGGTAGACTGTATAAATGGTTTGAAATGTGGATATTCCTTTCACTATTCGTGTTGTTCGAAAATGGAATAGGCTGTGCAATCGCCTTTATGGGAAATTGTTTCTTTAATTGCAATCTTTTCTTGCTGTTATATGAGGAACTGATCTTGCATGAAAACAAAAGGAGACAAGTGGAGAAACAGCCGTATATATTTCTATGAAATGGGTTTCATTGAATCTTGCTGTCATTTTGGAAACAATAGGGAAATATTGTCTTGACTGCTGAGTTTTGTTGTCTTGTAATTCTTGAATGATGTATCTTCCCGTGTGCTGGACGTTTGACAGTAATGGAAAATTTATTGATTATATATATGTATATATATATATGTGACTGTACACTTTCTTTTTATGAGTTGTTTCCACTTCTGAACAACCGTGTATTGTTAACAAACGGAAAGGAAGAGAATAATGATTGATGAAGTAGTTCTTATAGAATTTTCTTTTGAGAAAGTAGACCCTTCTTCTTGTATTGTTTGGGTTTTGGATGGAAGTGGCATTCGAGTTTACTGTGAGTAATTGAACTCGAACCATAGGGAGTATAATCAATAATATCATTTCTGTACCTTTTCTTGAGTAGGAACTAAGCGATTACGTATTGGGTATTCGTGAAATAGGGTAAAAGATAACTGTTTTCCTTCTTAAAGTTATCTCTGGAATTCGTTTCTCCTTGTTGAAAGAGTAAGGTGATTTCACTGTGATATATAAATGTTGTTTGGCCTTCTTATATGGATCTCGGACACACGCTTTCCACTTGGTTGAATTTTATGCAAAGAATGGTTATATTTCTATTTACTATAATAGAAAAATGGATTTCATTGCGTTTTAAGGTTGAGGTTTGTCATTCTGGTTGAACTATCTGGAAAGTGCGAACTTGATTTGATCTTTGTGGAAATAAATGGAAAAAAATTTTGGGATCTAATTTGTTTTCTGAGTTTACTCTAGCTTTACTGAGCTCATGCAATTAACACCTGGTTCGGGTTTGCTCTTATAAAAGTATGGACAGTGAATATGAGTTGTTTGTGATATTGGATTGAACGGTACAGGCTTAGAGTTGTTTTCAATACGAACGACTGTTCTGTAATCCTTATAATAAGCTGTCTTGTTTGAGATGAACACGGATTAGGTGTTCGATTTCGTTTGAGCAAATGGTGTTTCATAGTGAAATGAAAAGAGAATGAATTCTTTGTTTTCTGCCTTCTGTTCTAACCTGATGAAATTCATCGTCATGAGAAAATGGATTGCTGTAGGTAACAGTAATGAATAAATGTTATTCTGAACGGGGTACGTTACTAAGAATTAGATCATTATGTGATTAAGTGATTGCATGATTGAAATACTGTTTCTGTTTAGTATGCAGCGAAAGAAATACGATTTTCTTTATTATGACAAATATATGGTATGTAACCTTATATTTTGATCTCGGATGTACCGAATGTTGTACTAATCTGTTTCGGATCTTTATATGAGCCTGATTCAAAAAAATATGGATATGGATGATGAATTCTTCTTGATTTCATTTTAAAGCTGTTTATAAATGAAACTATTCTCACTGCCAGAAAGTGAATTCCGAGTGGATTTTGTAAGTTTCACTCTGAACTGTTATCTGGAATTGATTTTCGTTTGGATTCCACTGTTAGGACAGTCATGTGGGAAGAAATGGAGATATGAATGAATGTTTTAGAAAAATGATCTTTCTTCTTTCATTTAGTTGGAAATCTGGAATTCGTGAATGATGAATTTTATAGTGCTTAGATGGGAGCTACTATATGCATTGCTGTTCGCTTTCTTGTTGTACTTGAATGCCTTAAAATTAACATGCTTCATGAACGGAAAGGAAAGTAATGGATTTATTTTCAGTTAGTTTCATTCCTTGCAATTGTTATTAATGAAAGGCGTGGAAAAGATAACTGTATGCTATGTAGGCAGCAAGCTACTTGTATTCCTAACTTTGCAAATACTGTAAATTGATACTTGCAATGATTATGTGAAAACGGGACAGCAGTCCCTTGGCTGGTTGTGATGATATTTTGATGAATTAGTGGGTATGCTGATCTCTCTTTTGTGCTTTTCGAGATTGATGTTTTGCTGTTGTTTCATAAAAGCAGGGTTCTTTTATTGAAACAGTTAGTTGAAGCATCTTATTTTAAGGATAAGTGCTTAATGTGCTCAGTTCATTGAACTGACCCGTGCAATTCATTTTGCAGATGAAATTTGATTAGAATGAAGACTTGGCTGTTTTCTGATGTCTCTCGATTAAATGTAAATTAAATTGTAACTGTTGCTTTTATTCCTCTTTGAGGAATTGTGAACGAAGAAAATATATTCTTCTGTCCATGAGTTGTATGGAGGCTTTGTATAAGTTATACCCAATCACTGGATTGGCAAATGTACAAATTATGACTTGAAATATTGAATACAGTTACAAGTGTGATATTTTCAATAATTATATCAGTTTGATATTGTTATATAAATTGGGAATAAGGTGTTAATTCTTGATTTGGAATCGTTTCATAATCCTCGGATGGATGCTGAATTGAAACTGATATCTATTCTTACTTAAATACAACCTTTAAGTTGAACAATGCAATTAATTCATACTTGGGTAAAGATGAATTATGAATTGACATTAAAAAGGATTAAGAAGAATATGATTTTATAATCAGAGGGTATTCAGGATTAGCTTAGGAGCTAAGGAATATCAATTTAAATTGGGAGTATTCGAACTTCGTTTTCGAACCTCATTAATGATCCCGTTTGATAAAATTCAGAATAAAGGTTATTGGATGCATATGTTCATAACTAATGATCCTTAACTATATAATGTTGAAGGGAAATAAATGAATTCATTTCTCAAGGATTAGACCTCGTTTGAATGACGTCTAATAAGTTAATATTCTGAAATAAGTTGCAGTTGGAAACATCTTGGTTAAGTTTAGTAGGTAAACTTATTATGTCCGTCGGTACGGAATGCTTAATCTAATGATTAAGAAATGGACCAAGTAAGGAAATGTAACCCTTCTTGGTATTTAAGGAGACGATACATAACGAACTAAAGGACAGTTTAGTCCTTCTTAGTTATATACAACTGCAACGGAAACGAGGATCAAGGGATCAGCGTGGATGTTGAAAATTGCTTAAACTATTAACTCGTGGCTAAGTCACTTGAGCAGGATGTGTATTCTCGTTGGGAGAATTCTGCAGGACATTGGTATACGCCAGCTACAGCAAGGTGTCTTCATGAAGACGGGGTCTTCATGACGACACATTGTCGCAGCTGACATATCGCAATGCCCTCCCGAATTAAAACATTTAGAATACATAGGCTGAATGTGTAGATCTTAGCTGGGGTGGGGATAGGGTATGATCTGGTATACGGAGTGACTCCGGAATACTAAAGGTAATCAGACACACGGAGTCGTGGGGTAACGACACCGTATGTCTGCGTATCTTTAGTTACCAGGAGTGCCTTCCTATACCCGCTCATATTACTGGCTGGTATCGAAAGTTTAAAACGGAACTTAAACAATGAGGACTGGTAGGAACCAGGAAAGACCATTCTAGATAACAGGTGAAGTGAAGTGAAGGACGTATTCCGTAGATGTGTATCACATTCAGGAATATGATCATGCAAAGCATGTGAAAATCTTTGGCCAAAGTATCGCAATTGCTGGTTGCGTTGTCCTTATCACTTAATTTAAGATGCAGATGTCGATGAATATCGAATGTATATTCGAGATAGGCTTCTTAAATGGATCACTTCGATAACCGGGGAAGGTTATGAGAACAAGTATATAAAATATACTATGCATAAACAGACATGAAGGATCGGTTGTTGCCGAGTCATGTACATGAAGGATCGGTTGTTGCCGAGTCATGAAATGAAGGATCGTTGAAACTCCGAGCCATGAAAATGGAAGATCGGCAGTTCATCGAGTCATTTACAAGCAGATATAGAATCATGCTATGAGATTGAATGGCATTGAATGTGTGTTCCATATTGTAAATATGTGAACAGGGAACATTCGTTTTTGAAAGAAATTGTATGATCCAAACTGTGTGGTTTGGGCAGAGAACAATTACTAAATCTCGAACGTGTGTTTGAATTTTATAATTCATAACAGAGAACGTTATTTTTAAAAAAAAAAAAAAAATTCCCTTGTTCTGGTGTTTTAAAATGGGGATGTTACATCTTGGTATCAGAGCTGAAGGTTGCAGCTCTTGGACCTAATGAGTCCACGTTATTAATAAAGTTTACATTTTCTTATTGAACAGAAAATGGTCAGGACAAGAGGGAATGCTGCGAATAACCCGTCAGCGGGGTGGAGAAGCAAAGAATCGCCCAAAAGCTGGATGAAATCCTTGCTGCCCTACTTGATACGAGGGATCGTTTGACTGTACTGGAACAGCAGTCAATGGGCAATGAAGAGGAGGTGAATGAAGCTGAAATAAATGATCAGCTACCTCCTGTGGACAACATCAACGGAGGGAATCCGGGTGTTGATGATAATAATATAATTGCTCCTAATCCCCCTGAAAATAAAAGGGCAAGATTAGCAGCTGAACTTACAAATGATATAAAGAGAATAAGTCCTCCAAAGTTTGATGGAACAACTCTTGGGGACGGAGCTGAAAACTGGCTCAGTGAAATGGAGAAATACTTTGCAATAAGAAACTTCTCTGAAGAGACTAAAGCGATATGGGGAGCATATCGCTTTTCTCATGAAGCATCATCTCGGTGGGACAACCGTAAGGTTGAGCTGAATATTGTCGAATCGATATAACTTGGGATCAATTTAAGGGATATTTTAGGCAAAGATGGCTGCCTCAACTCTATTTTGATAGGAAAATGACTGAATTTCAGAACTGGTCGCAAGGAAGGCTGTCGGTGACGGAATACTGGGAAGGGTTTACTAAACTCCTTAAGTATGTGCCGCAGCATCTGCGACGAGAAGTTCGTAATACGGAAATTCATAATGGGACCGAATCCCATCATTGGTGGCGAAGTGGATGTCCACGCAACCACCATGGATGGAGTTGTTGAAAAGGCAATCGAGACAGAATGTAATTGAGAGCAATCTCTGCTCACAGGGAAGAGATAAGGAAGAAGATTCCCAATCCTTCTTCGTCTCTTGCACCAAAAAGGGGACCTTGGAAAAGGTTTGGTGTGAAAAATAAAATTGTTGTAGATAACAACAAGAAACCTGTGATGAACAGACCTGTAAATAGTGTGCGGAATAGCTTTCCAAAAGTTAATGGCATTGGACAGAAGTCCTATGGAAGCCAGAACGATAACTTTAAGGCTGGTAACAAATTTGAACCTAGAAAAGGGCCAGCTGGAGGATGCTTCAACTGTGGAAAGGACCACTATGCGAATCACTGTCCTCTGAAGAAGGATGATCGCGGACAGCAGCATAGGATACATGCTGCAGTGTCTAACCGACAAGCTGAAAAGCAAGTGACGCCCATAGAAGTTACTGGTAAGCTATTCGGTAAACCTGTAGTTGTACTTTTTGATACTGGAGCTACAGAATGTTTTATTTCTGCTAAACTTGCTATGAAATTAAAAAGAAAGGTCGAGAATGGATAAAACATGGACAAAGGCATTATGGGAATAATGCTGTCCACACAAATGAAAATGTGCCTTTTTGGGGCAATTCTTGACTCGCCTCGGGTTCTCCACCGAAGTTGACTTGTATGTCACTCCTCTAGGATCATATGATATCATTATTGAGTTAATCGTTGGCTGAACATAAGGCAAAGGTTGATCACAGAAAAACAAATCTGTTGCCTTGATGATCTCATGCGAAAGCAGCAGATCATTCAAGGTGTAAAACGGGAAGTTGCAGTTAGGAAACTGACGGCTATGCAACTAAAAAGGGCTAAAAACAGAGGCTGCACTTTGTATGCGGTAAAAATGACAGAAAATGAAATAGAAGATAATGATTTCATGGAAAAGTATCCATTGTTGAGGGATTTCCGTGATGTGTTTCCGGAGGAATTGCCGGGTCTTCCGCCCAAACGTGAGTTTGACTTCGCTATAGAGATCAAACCAGGAACAGAACCCATATCTAAGGCACCTTATAGAATGACTACCATTGAGTGGTAGAATCAAGGCTCGCCACAAGAACTTCCGACTAAGGGGCTGATCAGACCGAGCGTCTCACCTTGGGGAGCGCCGGTAATTTTTGTAAAGAAAAAAGATGGCACCTTGAGGTTGTGCATTGATTACAGAATGCTGAATAAAGCAACCATTAAAAATCGATACCCACTTCCTAGAATCGATGATCTGTTTGATCAGATGCGAGGAGCATCAGTCTATTCAAAAATAGATCTGCGGTCAGGATACCATCAGCTAAGAATAAAAGAGGAAGATATTCATAAAACAGCTTTTAGAACGAGGTATGGGCACTATGAGTTCACGGTGTTGCCTTTTGGACTGACTAATGCACCTGCCGCCTTCATGAATCTAATGAATAACATTTTTCAAGAATACTTAGACAAGTTTGTGCTTGTATTCTTAGACGACATTCTTATATACTCTAAAAATGCCGATGAGCACCAAGAACATCTCAGGATAGTGCTGGAAATCTTAAGAAAGAGGAAGTTGTATGGCAAACTGTCCAAATGTTCCTTTTATAATGCCGAGGTGCATTATTTGGGACACGTTATAAGCAAAGACGGGATAGCTGTTGACCCTTCAAAGATCACAGCTATAACTGAGTGGCCTGCACCTAAGAACGTGCACGAAGTAAGGAGCTTCATGGGCTTGGCTGGATATTATAGAAAGTTCGTTAAGGACTTTTCAAAAATTGCTGCCCCAATCACTTCGTTGCAGAAGAAAGAAAAGAAATTTGTCCGACAGACAAAATGTGAATCTCGCTTTAAAAAGTTAAAGGAGCAAGCTAACTACAAAGCACCTATTTTGACTGCACTCGATCCAAATGGAGATTTTATGGTTGTAACGACGCCTCGAGAAGGCCTTGGGGGTATTTTTGTTACGAATAACCATGTTATCGCTTATGAAAACGAGAAAGCTTAAGTTACATGAACAGAACTATGCTCCACACGATCTTGAACTCGCTGCCATAGTACATGCGCTTCAAATATGGAGGCATTACCTTCTTGGCAAGCCCTTTGAATTAAAAACAGACCACCTGGGGCTGAAGTATATTTTTACTCAGCCAAATCTGAATGCAAGGCAACGAAGATGGTTAGAATTTCTGTCTCAATATGATTTTGATATAAGCTATATTAAGGGCAAGGAAAATAGAGTAGCAGATGCTCTGAGTCGAAGGAAGCATATCTCTGCTCTTATAACGTTAAGAACTCAGTTTAAAGATGAGGTAAAAGATGCCTTAGAATCAGATCCCTATTTTCAGCAAGTCAAATCAGCACTTGCCGCAGACCCGCAGGACAGCAGGTATAAGGGATTTCGTTTTGATAACGAAGGAGTTCTGAGATTTGAAAACCGGGTATATGTACCTGTGGCCAATGACTTAAGAGGGAAATTGCTCACTGAATTCCATAATTCACCTTTTTCTGGACACCCTGGCATCACAAAAATGCTTGCTGATCTTAAGCAGCAATATTTTTGGAAGGGAATGAAAAAGGATGTGGTAGAGTTTGTAACACACTTAATCGCTTGGAATGTCGCGTGTTAAAGCGGAACATATGCACCCTTCTCGGATTATCAGATCCCCACAAAGATTCCGCAAAGATAAGTGGCAAGTGATAACGATGGATTTCGTTCAAGGATTGCCTATGTCAAGAAATAAACATGACATTATCCTGGTTGTAGTCGACAAATTGACCAAAGTGGCACACTTCATTGCTGGTAATTTAAAGGACGATGCACCAGTTTTAGCAAGAAGATTTGTACATGAAATCTTCAGGTTGCATGGAATACCGGAATTAATCATATCAGACAGAGATCCGAGGATGACATCAAGGTTTTGGCAAACGCTTAATGCAGCCTTGGGAACTAAATTAAACTTCAGTTCTGCATATCATCCAGAAACGGATGGACAGACTGAGAGAGTTAATCAAGTTTTAGAGGACATGCTGAGGATGTATTGTATGGACCAGCAGTATAAATGGGAAGAATACCTTCCGCTGGTAGAATTTGCTTACAATAACACCTATCATGCCTCTTTAAAAATGGCGCCCTTTGAAGCATTGTATGGAAGAAAATGCGTAACCCCCGTCACCGGGGGACAGCGTTGAGGACAGAGAGGTAATTGGGCCAGAAATCCTTATGGAAATGGAACAGCAAATCAAAATGATTCGGGAACATCTAAAGGAGGCTGCCAATAGGCAGAAGAGCTATGCAGACTTGAAGCGGGTTGACAGGCATTATAAACTTGGAGAGAAGGTCTTTCTTCGGGTGAAGCCGAAAAAGAGCTCCATAACTTTTGGCAAGGCTGCCAAGTTGTCACCACGTTACGTGGGACCTTTTGAAATTATTGAAATAATCAACCCTGTAGCTTATCGTCTAGCATTACCTCCTGCTTTGTCTCAAATGCATGATGTTTTTCATATTTCTTTGCTTAAGAAATACGTGATAGATCTATCACATGTGCTAAATTGAATTCCTCGCAGTCCAAGACCCAGAATAATCATGGTTAAGCCCATTCGAGTGTTGGGAACTCGCCAACTTGTACTTGAGAAATCGCGAAGTGAACCAATGTAAGGTCCAAAGGGGACCAGCTTCAGCGAAGAAAGTGCAACTTGGGAGAATCTCAAGAAATGAGATCTACTTTTCCTCATCTCGTTTAATTGAATATGAAATTCGAGAACTGAAAATTTTACCAAATTTAGACAATTATCAGTCTATTGTACAGTTGTCTTAAAACGTTGTTTTTAAGAGAGAATCTGTTTTTGGTATGAACTTATGAACGAAAGGACAATAACTGAATTTTGTCCTATGAACTCCCTGATTTGTAAAATCTGATCATCGGGACGATGATTCTTTAAGGAGGGAAGAATGTAACACTCTGATTTTGTATGTTAACTTGGTGAATGTTTTACATACTGTTATAGCTCTTGGAATGGAAGCAAACATGTTAAGATATGTTTTGATCTTAAGAGAATGTGTTGCTAATTTGGATTCTTGCATATTGTGATTTATTGCATGGAACAGCAAATATTGTACTTGTGTGCTTGCTGATGTGGCGACAGATTGTCGTATAATTGCTTGCTCTTGTGCTGATTGACAGCATACCCAGAATCAATTCCATTGATTCAAGTATGCTGAGGTCCTCTTGTGTTTCTATGTTGATTCACACTTGAAATGGACTAGGATTATTATGAGCGTGCAGCGCCTGATTACAGGTGTGAATAGCTAGCACGTAGATGCCAACGACAGGGGTTCGATTCTTGAACCCTGTACTGTCGAAGTCGGGACCTTGTGGGGCGAGAAACGCCTGGACACGGGTGGCCTTGGCATGTAATCGGAAGGACGGAACGCCCTGCTTTGTGTTAACATGGATGTTAGTAGGGGCGGGATGGAAATTGTTAGTGTTAGTGGTTAGTGTGGATTAAACCTAAACTAATCCTAAGTCCTAACATGCATCCTACATTATTAATCCTAAATGGATTTTTAAATAAAAGAAAAAAAAAAAAAAAAAAAAAAAAAGGGAAAATAAAAACCTAAGACTAAACTAAGGCCTAGGTTGAACACACATGCCACCTAAACTAATCCTAATCTAAAAAGGGCGCGCAGACCCTTGGAAGGAGAGGATAAGGATGGAGGGGAGTATTCATTAGCATTTATTAAACCGCCCCTACGTGGACAGCGCCATTTTTGGCGGGACAGGTAAGGAACTAGAGGCATCCATTTAGGAATGGAGCCAAGTTCAGTTTTGCTTGGAAATTTTGAAATTAGGAATTCGCCAACTCAAGTGGCGGTGGCGCAGAAAGTAAGGAAAAAGGCAAAGCCTTTAATGCATTAATAGTTTTTGGTCCTCGCGACCAGCTCGCCTTGGAAACAGCATGAGGGAATTTGATCTTTCATTGTTTCGATTTGGTTTGGCCGAAGTTGCTCTGCATTTGGTTTCTTTGGTCTGGTTCAGTCGAACCAGCTCTTGCATTTGGCATTTTCTTGGAAGTTTTGAGGCTGTGGAAAAGCCAGAAGAAGGAAGGGAGTGCTGGGAATATTGTGTTGCCGTTGTGGAAGAAAAACGCGGCAAACAACGTTTTCTTCGAGCTCTGAAAAAGATATCTCAGGCATGTTAAGCCCTTCTCTTTAAAATCTTTGCTTTGATTAAATGTTTCATTAAAACAACCCTGCTCTTGGGTTGGGATTGCATGATTGTTGTTGAGTTGATTTGGAAATGGATTTTTGTTGGTTCTTGCTTCTTTTCTTTGGAAAATGATAAGAAGATTTGATTCTGGTTGCTCTGCCTTGATTTGTTCTTGCTCGAATCATGTTGGAAATGATTTTCAGTATTGATTGTAGACTGTATAAATGGTTGAAATGTGGATATTCCTTTCACTGTTCGTGTTGTTCGAAAATGGAATAGACTGTGCAATCGCCTTATGGTGAAATTGTTTCTTTAAATGCAATCTTTTCTTGCTGTTATATGAGGAACTGATCTTGCATGAAAACAAAAAGAGACAAGTGGAGAAACAGCCGTATATATTTCTATGAAATGGGTTTCATTGAATCTTGCTGTCATTTTGGAAACAATATGGAAATATTGTTTTAGCTGCTGAGTTTTATTGTCTTGTAATTCTTGAATGATGTATCTTCCCGTGTGCTGGACGTTTGACAGTAATGGAAAATTTGTTGAATATATATATGTATATATATATATTGTGACTGTAAACTTTCTTTTTATGAGTTGTTTCCACTTTTGAACAACCGTTTATTGTTAACAAACGGAAAGGAAGAGAATAATGATTGACGAAGTAGTTCTTATAGATTTTTCTTTAAAGAAAGTAGCTCCTTCTTCTTGTATTGTTTGGGTTTTGGATGGAAGTGGCATTCGAGTTTACTATGAGTAATTGAACTCGAACCATAGGGAGTATAATCAATAATATCATTTCTGTACCTTTTCTTGAGTAGGAACTAAGCGATTACGTATTGGGTATTCGTGAAATAGGGTAAAAGATAACTGTTTTCCTTCTTAAAGTTATCTCTGGAATTCGTTTCTCCTTGTTGAAAGAGTAAGGTGATTTCACTGTGATATATAAATGCTGTTTGGCCTTCTTATATGGACTGCTGACACAGTTTCCACTTGGTTGAATTTTATGCAAAGAATGGTTATATTTCTATTTACTATAATAGAAAAATGGATTTCATTGCGTTTTAAGGTTGAGGTTTGTCATTCTGGTTGAACTATCTGGAAAGTGCGAACTTGATTTGATCTTTGTGGAAATAAATGGAAAAAAATTTTGGGATCTAATTTGTTTTCTGAGTTTACTCTAGCTTTACTGAGCTCATGCAATTAACACCTGGTTCGGGTTTGCTCTTATAAAAGTATGGACAGTGAATATGAGTTGTTTGTGATATTGGATTGAACGGTACAGGCTTAGAGTTGTTTTCAATACGAACGACTGTTCTGTAATCCTTATAATAAGCTGTCTTGTTTGAGATGAACACGGATTAGGTGTTCGATTTCGTTTGAGCAAATGGTGTTTCATAGTGAAATGAAAAGAGAATGAATTCTTTGTTTTCTGCCTGCTGTTCTAACCTGATGAAATTCATCGTCATGAGAAAAATGGATTGCTGTAGGTAACAGTAATGAATAAATGTTATTCTGAACGGGGTACGTTACTAAGAATTAGATCATTATGTGATTAAGTGATTGCATGATTGAAATACTGTTTCTGTTTAGTATGCAGCGAAAGAAATACGATTTTCTTTATTATGACAAATATATGGTATGTAACCTTATATTTTGATCTCGGATGTACCGAATGTTGTACTAATCTGTTTCGGATCTTTATATGAGTCTGAATCAAAAAAATATGGATATGGATGATGAATTCTTCTTGATTTCATTTTAAAGCTGTTTATAAATGAAACTATTCTCACTGCCAGAAAGTGAATTCCGAGTGGATTTTGTAAGTTTCACTCTGAACTGTTATCTGGAATTGATTTTCGTTTGGATTCCACTGTTAGGACAGTCATGTGGGAAGAAATGGAGATATGAATGAATGTTTTAGAAAAATGATCTTTCTTCTTTCATTTAGTTGGAAATCTGGAATTCGTGAATGATGAATTTTATAGTGCTTAGATGGGAGCTACTATATGCATTGCTGTTCGCTTTCTTGTTGTACTTGAATGCCTTAAAATTAACATGCTTCATGAACGGAAAGGAAAGTAATGGATTTATTTTCAGTTAGTTTCATTCCTTGCAATTGTTATTAATGAAAGGCGTGGAAAAGATAACTGTATGCTATGTAGGCAGCAAGCTACTTGTATTCCTAACTTTGCAAATACTGTAAATTGATACTTGCAATGATTATGTGAAAACGGGACAGCAGTCCCTTGGCTGGTTGTGATGATATTTTGATGAATTAGTGGTTATGCTGATCTCTCTTTTGTGCTTTTCGAGATTGATGTTTTGTTGTTGTTTCATAAAAGCAGGGTTCTTTTATTGAAACAGTTAGTTGAAGCATCTTATTTTAAGGATAAGTGCTTAATGTGCTCAGTTCATTGAACTGACCCGTGCAATTCATTTTGCAGATGAAATTTGATTAGAATGAAGACTTGGCTGTTTTCTGATGTCTCTCGATTAAATGTAAATTAAATTGTAACTGTTGCTTTTATTCCTCTTTGAGGAATTGTGAACGAAGAAAATATATTCTTCTGTCCATGAGTTGTATGGAGGCTTTGTATAAGTTATACCCAATCAGTTGGATTGGCAAATGTACAAATTATGACTTGAAATATTGAATACAGTTACAAGTGTGATATTTTCAATAATTATATCAGTTTGATATTGTTATATAAATTGGGAATAAGGTGTTAATTCTTGATTTGGAATCGTTTCATAATCCTCGGATGGATGCTGAATTGAAACTGATATCTATTCTTACTTAAATACAACCTTTAAGTTGAACAATGCAATTAATTCATACTTGGGTAAAGATGAATTATGAATTGACATTAAAAAGGATTAAGAAGAATATGATTTTATAATCGGAGGGTATTCAGGATTAGCTTAGGAGCTAAGGAATACCAATTTAAATTGGGAGTATTCGAACTTCGTTTTCGAACCTCATTAATGATCCCGTTTGATAAAATTCAGAATAAAGGTTATTGGATGCATATGTTCATAACTAATGATCCTTAACTATATAATGTTGAAGGGAAATAAATGAATTCATTTCTCAAGGATTAGACCTCGTTTGAATGACGTCTAATAAGTTAATATTCTCAAATAAGTCATAGCGCTTGAAAACATCTTGGTTAAGTTTAGTAGGTAAACTTATTATGTCCGTCGGTACGGAATGCTTAATCTAATGATTAAGAAATGGACCAAGTAAGGAAATGTAACCCTTCGGTACGAAGGAGACGATACATAACGAACTAAAGGACAGTTTAGTCCTTCTTAGTTATATACAACTGCAACGGAAACGAGGATCAAGGGATCAGCGTGGATGTTGAAAATTGCTTAAACTATTAACTCGTGGCTAAGTCACTTGAGCAGGATGTGTATTCTCGTTGGGAGAATTCTGCAGGACATTGGTATACGCCAGCTACAGCAAGGTGTCTTCATGAAGACGGGGTCTTCATGACGACACATTGCGCAGCTGACATATCGCAATGCCCTCCCGAATTAAAACATTTAGAATACATAGGCTGAATGTGTAGATCTTAGCTGGGGTGGGGATAGGGTATGATCTGGTATACGGAGTGACTCCGGAATACTAAAGGTAATCAGACACACGGAGTCGTGGGGTAACGACACCGTATGTCTGCGTATCTTTAGTTACTGTGAGTGCCTTCCTATACCCGCCATATTATCGGCCGGTATCGAAAGTTTAAAACGGAACTTAAACAATGAGGACTGGTAGGAACCAGAAAGACCATTCTAGATAACAGGTGAAGTGAAGTGAAGGACGTATTCCGTAGATGTGTATCACATTCAGGAATATGATCATGCAAAGCATGTGAAAATCTTTGGCCAAAGTATCGCAATTGCTGGTTGCGTTGTCCTTATCACTTAATTTAAGATGCAGATGTCGATGAATATCGAATGTATATTCGAGATAGGCTTAAATGGATCACTTCGATAACCGGGAAGGTTATGAGAACAAGTATATAAAATATACTATGCATAAACAGATATGAAGGATCGGTTGTTGCCGAGTCATGTACATGAAGGATCGGTTGTTGCCGAGTCATGAAATGAAGGATCGTTGAAACTCCGAGCCATGAAAATGGAAGATCGGCAGCTTCATCGAGTCATTTACAGCAGAATATAGAATCATTATGAGATTGAATGGCATTGAATGTGTGTTCCATATTGTAAATATGTGAACAGGAACATTCGCTTTTGAAAGAAATTGTATGATCCAAACTGTGTGGTTTGGGCAGAAACAATTACTAGTCTCGTGTGTTTGAATTTTATAATTCTCGAACGTGTGTTTGAATTTTTATATCATTCATAATGTTGTTCAGAAATTAACGTTATTTTTTTTTAATGAAATATACTAATAACATATTTTTTTCTCTAATGAATATGGGAAAAAAATTCCACTTGTCTACTTTCTCTTCTACATGTGTTTTAAAATGGGCCATATACTTAATATTATAAAGTGAACTTCCTCACCTCCTATTGAAATGAAAAAATAGATTCATTGGAATATGATTGCCTCCAAGACTCCGTGCTCAAAATTTTAGTTCAATCCGCCCGTTGGAATACTTGGAAATTGAAAAACAAGATATAGGGAAGAAAAATAGGGTTTTTCCATTAAAAAAATTAGGGCATATTTTATTTGGTAATTACTTGCTTCTCAAGGCGCGTGGGATGAGGAATGACCGTGAAAATCTCGCTTAGATTCGTCACCGTGATTGAGATGTATGAATTTTTTAGGTTTTAGAGAATCTAGTCAATCTAGAGAAAATTGGGCATGGTGTTTGGATAAATTTATTATTTATTGGGTGTTTTTTAGTATAAATCATGGATTCTTATATAAAATATGGAGTGGAAATGAGTTAAAATAAGTTTTATAACTTCCGTAAGAACTTTTCACACATGGGCAAGGAAGAAAGAAGAAGCGGTGAGTTAAAACACTTAGTGAAATTTTAAGTTTTCCACTAACATGGAATGGGGATATTTTTTTTCCCTCATATCCCCAAAGGATGGGACAGGCGGGGCATAAAAATTTTCCTTGATGTGATCATGACAAGTGGCAGGGTTTGATTGCTTGATGGGGGAGAGAGGAAAAGTTAGAAATTAGCACCAAGGGGCTGAGACTGGGTCACATGAAGAACCATGGAATGAGAAAGGGTGGAGTTAATTTTTGTTTCCAAACTCTCCCAAAGGAATGGGATATATAGGGAAGAAAAAAATTCCCTCACCTTGGGTTGATAAGTGGCAAGTTATGATTTGACAGGGGGTTAAAAAATGCCTTGCGGAGCCTCTTTTATGTCACATGAAGAACCATGGTCCAAGAAAAACATGGAGCACATTTTATTGTTCCAATTATCCCAAAGGGATGGGACAAATGGTGCAAAAAAATGTGCCCTCACCCCGGGTTGATAAGTGGTAAGTTGTGATCGCACGATAAGAGGGCTGAAACTAGGAAAAAGTGTTTGCGGAGCTTGTTCAAGGTCATGTGGAGGTCCAAGGGGCGTAACTAGGGCTGGGAGAATTTTACTATCCCAAATTTACAAAAGGGATAGGACATATGTGATAGAAAAATTCTCCTTAATCTCAGGCTAACATGTGTCCACTAATGAAAATGGCTAAGTCCCGAAACTTACCTTGAGGAGATCCTTGAAGACGAAGTTTTTGGAGATTCGGGAGGAAGTTTTCAGAAATTATTTATGAAATTGAATCCAAAAAACCTTATGAGATGAATGGGATGGGTCTTATGATCCAATTATACCTGAAACCCTCTTTAAAATAGCCTTTTTTATCAAGACATCAAGATGTATCTCCTGAAAAATAGTTGTGGAAAGAAGTGCCTAGGTCTTGTGAAAAATATTAAAGTAACATAATATATAGGATTGAATTATATTTCTAATGATATATTATTTGTCCTATAACTCTTTATGGAGCTCCCAGAATCACCTTCCGAAGGTCATGCACTATTTTGAACTACAAGATCCATCACCTCCAAAACCCACTTTCACTGTTCTTGTTCCTAAACCTCTAAAACCTTTATAAATCTTCCTAAACCCCTTCAAATATGTTCTTAGCTACTCAATACCACTTCCTCATGAATTTTTTTCTCTCACACCTGCCTTAGAGTATGCACACCTATCCCGAAAAGGCTAGAAATAGCCTTTCTAGGCCTACTAAAGAATCTACCTTGAGAAGCACTTTGCACGGAAGAATTCCTTGAAATTTTTTTCATGTTTCAAACACTTGGGAAAGGTTTTTACACCACATGTGATAAATTTCATTATTTGATTCAGCATGATATAAAGGGAGAACTGATCTAGAGAAGTGCTTAAGAGGGTTTTCAAACAAAATTTTGACACTAGGGTAAAGTTGTCATGTTTTCAACTTGAATTTTTCCTTAACAAAACACATGAAAACAAATGGATATCACTTAGGGAATTATTCTAGATCAAATAGAGTGAGGACATGATAAGGATGAACTCTAAAATATTAATATATAGTGTGGACCATTGTCTTATCCATCGTGCTATACAGAGTCTTGATATAAGCATAAATAGAATGAATGAACAAACACACATGCACAACAAAAGGGAAACACACCACACAATGGGAAAGGGAAAAATAGATACTAGATTCACCTATGGTACATATGGGGGAAAAATAAATTTCAATTCTTATATGAATTCAAGTATTTCCCACTACGAGGCAATTCCAAATATGTGCCATCCAGATATGAGAGGTAGAAATTTTTTTCTCCACAGATTCTCGAATCTGAATGGTCCTAGCCACAAAGAATCAAAATTTCTATGAATTCATTTTGGTTCTCTCCTTTTTCCCACAATAAGACAAGATCCCCAAATTTGAAATCTTACCTTTTATTTCTTATCAAAAATCTTCTTGAATTTCAATTGATGTTCTTTTATTCGATCAACCACCTTGAATTTGTCTTCACTCATCTTTTCAAGATACAATATCCTCTTTTCGAGAGATTCATGAAATTGTCCATCTTTAACTACTTTGACCAATTGAAGGGCTGGAAATTCAACGGTGACTGTAATATCACCATTGATACCATAAAACAATTGGAATGGTAACATACCAATTCCCTTTTTTGGGGTAATCTTGTCTACGCCCACAATGCATCATAGAGATTCTTATGCTAGTTTCTTTGATTCTCGATCCTATAAATTTTAGAAAATGATCACAATGTTCTTATTACTTGATTGGCTTGACCATTCCCTTGCAAATAGTAGTTTGATGCATGTGAAAGTTAGATTCCATAGTCATAATAAAACTCAGTCAACTCCATAGATGAAAATTATTTTTCATTATCAACTACAATCTTCTCGAGGAATTCCAAAGCGGATGGTAATATTTTCTTTGATGAACATTTCAGAATTTTCTTTTTTACCGGAGTTTCCTCCACCCATTTAGTGAAGCAATATGTTTTCCCGAGCACATAGGTATGCCATGCAATTGAATTATAATTGAGAGCACCAATGTATTCTATACCCTGCCACTCGGAATGGTTCTTCAATAAGTACTAGCCGAGAGGGAGCGCAACAAGATGTAGTCTTTCAACAATTTGGAAACCCATTATTGAGCATCGGCAAACAAGATAGGCCAATAATACCTACCACATAGGATTTTTTGGGAAGTCAACATGACATGATAAATTCCCACTGTAAGACCGATCATGATAATCCTTGAGAAACTTTTCTCCTTGTTCTTTTTAACAACCCTCGTGAAGCATCCATTTAATCCTATTTTGTATGGCACATAATACCAAATGATATATCTAGTGATTTTTATCTTGAGATTCCTTTTTTAATATTTTAGATGAGTCATGAACTCTCCATAAGTGAGGAAGTATGAAATATCATAATACCACTCATTGGTGGTATTTACAAAAATCACTTGGGAAGATCCTTACTTACACATTCATAACACAAACACTCCTTTATTTCCCTTTAAGTCAAGAGGGCTTCATCCTCGACCATTAGCTGGTACATTCAACTTCCTCTAATAATATTCAAAAGTTAGATGTCTAATTCATACTCTTGGATCCTAGCCACCCAATTGCCTCTATTAGCTCCTAGATCTTGTGGATGATAATGTTTTCCAAAGAGGATGATAATGTTTTCTTTGATGAAGTTACATACCATTTAAGAATTTTTATATTTGACAGAATTTCCTCCACACATTTAGTGAAGCAATATGTTTCCGTGAGCACATAGGTATTCCCTACACTTGAATGAGAATTTTAAACACCAATGAAGTATAGACCCCACTGCTGGAATGGTTCTTCAATAACTATTGGCAGAGAGGGAGCACAACAAGTTGCGATCTTTAACAAATTATTGAGAAGGTTCACATTTGGAAACCCATTGTTGAGCATCAGAAAACAAGGTAGGACAATAATACTTACCATGGAGGATTTTTTGGGAAGTTACCATGGCAGAGAAATTCCCACTGTAAGCATGATCATGATAAGCCTGAAGCAACGTTTTTCTTGCTCTTTGTCAAAAACCTCAGAAGCATCCATCTAATCCTCTTTTGTATAACACATGATCCTAGATGACATATTTAGATGTTTTTTTCTTAAGATTCCTTATTTTCTTATAGTTTAGATGATTCAGACACTCTCCATAAGTGAGGAAGTATGAAATATCATAATACCACTCATTGGTGGTATTTACAAAAAGTTCTTAGGGCAGATCCTTACTTATACATTCATAGCACAAAAACTCATATGCATCTTTTTAATTCAATAGGGTTTCATCCTCACCATTAGCCGACACATTCCACTTCCTCTAATAAGATTCAAAGGTTGAATTTCCAAGTCATACTCTTGGATCCTAGCCACCCAATTTCCTCTCTTGGCTCCTAGATCTTGTTGAGTTAGAATTGATTTGATTATTGAGCCCAAAACCATCAGCATGGTATGAGAGTTGAGGATGTATAATATGTATTTCTTCACAACTTTTGCCACAATATGGGCATACTTATCCATTTGATTGTATCTCAACTCCTAGTTTTTCGGTAGGCAGCTAATAAAGCAATGGTTGTTTTAAAAACTTCTTTATCATTTTGGACTAAGATGGATGAAAGAGTATGTTATGAGGAATAACAATACAAAATGAAATATTTTTCAATGTTGGGACATACCAGAGTAAGATCCTTGGCTATTTCTTCTTTAATTTAATCAAAATTTCCATTCCTTCATTGTTCCACTTAAAACTTGATTGAGGCTTCATCATGCTAGTGATATGTTTGGTTAGTTCTACAAAATATGGGACAAAGCAATAGAGGAATTTTACCTTGCCAGAGAAATAATGAACTCCCTTCTTTCTTATGGGAAAAGAAAATGCTTGAATTCCCCTTATCCTCTCTGGATCAATTTTGGCCCCCTCTTTATTCACGATGTGTCCAAGGAGTTTCCATTTAGTAACACCAAAGATGCACTTCTTGGGATTTAAAGAGATTTCATGATGTCAAAATTTGATCAAAACTTGTTCTAAATGTTTCATATGATCTCCTCTCTTTTTGAAAAATATGGTGAGGTCTTTGAAGGAAAAATCCCTTACCCATTGAAAATTTTCTCTAGCATTGATAAGATAAAATGTTATTCGTTATAAGAAAAAGTTCCCCATGGAGTTGTGAAAGTTGGTTTGTGTCTATATTCTTCCACTAACTCAATTTGGTTATACCCCGAAAATCCATCAAGCAGGAGAGCATATATAATCATTTGACTTCCTGTAGGATGTGATTCATGATAGAAGTGGATATTTGTCTTTCAAAGAGGCTTGGTTTAAATTATGGAAATCAACACATATCCGTATTTCTCTATTCTTCTTCCACACTTGGAAAATATTTGCCACCCACACACAAAGGGTGGATAGGAAATATGATTCTTGTGTTCAATATTTTCAAGACCTCTTCCTTGATTTTATTTGTAATTTTTGGGTTATATTTCCGCCTCTTTTTCCTAAAAGGCTTGGCTTTGTGATTCAGTGGGATTGAATGATGCATCTCTTTTAGGCTATAATGACTTGATCTCATCATAGGAGTATGCCAAAACATCATAATATTTTCTTAAAAATGAGACGAACATTTTATTCTCTTCTGGTGAAAAACACTTACCAATGTTTACTATTCTTAGCTACTTTGTGGTACCAATGTTTTCTTCCTCAAATTCACCAGAACACCGAGATGACTCTTTTTCTTTCTCCTCGATGAATCACACGTTTATCAAACAATTCTTCAATAGAAACAAGACGCTTTGGAATATAGTTTTTCCTTCAACTGATGACCCTTCTTATTCAACTTCGTTTATCCCTTATTTATATTCATATGCCACAAAATCATGGTTCAAGCTTTAATTCTCTCATAGAAAATATTTTTGAATTTATCTCTTTACTCCAAGAAAGAAAGATGTTGCTTGTTGTCGTTGAATACCTTCTAATGATTTACATTATCTCACACACTCACCCTAAACACCATCTCAACAGAACTTTGTATTTGACTTTATCAAGGATGAGTGTGGGGTCATAAGAAAATTTGAAATTGCAGGAGAATCAACTTTCTCATTTTTCTCGTAGGGAACAACTTGGATCGAGAAAACATCAAAATATTTGATGCAAACCCATACTGGATCTTATAATACTTAAGCCTCGTGTTCTTAACCCGATATTGATTTCTCACTTGTTTGATAATCACCTAAGCATCACCAAGACATTTCAACTTCTTGATGCCCATAGATTTAGTAACATCCATCCCTATAAGAAGGGCTTCATATTCTATGGTATTATTGGTATTTTTAAATTGTAATTTGTAAGTGAAAGGGAATATCTCACCTAAAGGAGATGTTAAACCAATATTTTCTTTGGAGCTAGCACTAGAATGACTTCCTTCAAACTCCATTGTCCATAGCTGATTTTCATCATCTTTCGTGAGGAAAGGAAAATTATCATCCCTTTCAAAATTTAACAAGTAGTTTTCATGTCCACTATCTTGATAAAGAATATCAGCTCTAGGATATTCTTATTTTTGCATTGTATGCTTCATTTTTCTCATTAGTAGCAATTTTTTATTTGGCCTTTGACTGGAATATTTTTGAAGACCATTCCATCTAAATTTCCCATCCTAAATCTCTACAAAATCTTCTACTCAACAACATTATATATGAGGCTGGAATTCCATGACCAAGATATTCAATAAGACTTTCTTCTCAAGAAAATCAGCTAAAAAAACTTGGGCATATTTTATTCTTCCCACAAGTGGGACTTCTTTAGTCTCCATAGAATAAAATTATCCTTTAGCTCATGTTAGGGTGAGACCAAGGGAATTAGCTACTTTGATTGGAATCACATTGTCAGAAGCACTAAATTCTATGATACAATTGTTCAATTGGTAGCCTCCGATGAGAAGAGAAAGATAGAATGGTTCAATCTTTTTGATCTTGGATGTGCTTAATGCTAACATGTTTTGAGATGATGGGGAAGGAGGAGTTGGTAGTAACCCTTTGGAAGAGGGTGTGATAGCATTGGGCTTTGGGTTACTACCTTTGATAAACCAGACTAGTTTATCAAACTGTTTGGGATGGGTTTGCAAATATTCGACTCCAAAATTTGGACCTTAGACCATTTGACATGATCTATTATATCAAATGAAGAGGAAGTATATGTCTCTCGGAGTGAAGAAAGCTTTAGGAGGTGAGCAAGAACTATTTTTGGATAGTGGGTTAATTTAACAACAGAGTTAGGCTTGGAAG
This sequence comes from Taxus wallichiana var. yunnanensis, assembly GCA_018340775.1. NCBI lineage: Eukaryota > Viridiplantae > Streptophyta > Pinopsida > Cupressales > Taxaceae > Taxus > Taxus wallichiana. The sequence continues at coordinate 156,596,182 of CM031239.1, forward strand.
CTACAATGGGATTACTAGGTACCTCATAAGTTTTGCTAGAAACATTCACCATTTTGGAAGTAGCATTAGAAGGCTTAGAAGAAGAAGCTTTAACAGAGGTAGAATTAGGAGAATTACTTGTTTCACTTGAGGTCTTCTTAGCTACTATGAGGTCTAGATTTTCTTTGGGAGTCCATAGAAGGTGGAAGTGTAACTCCTCTATTGATTATTTTGTTAGGTAGAGTCATCATGGGAGGATATGCATATTTCTTTTTCTTGGGAGAAACAACGAGAGAACTTTACTTTTGGGTTGAGAATTGGTAAACACTACACTAGAGAATCTTGGTGTATCATCCTCTTCACTTTCATCTCCATATGAGTACTCAAATTACCCAATTTCAACATCATCAACTTCTTTAATTTCAAGCCCATTCTCTTCTTCTTCATCATCATCTTGTTCAATGCAGGCTGCATTGACCAAGGGAGCCTCAAAATAAAGTCTTTGGGGAGGTGTTGCAATTATTCTCTTATTCTAAAAATTATTCTTCTTTGGAGCATCTCTCAAAGTACTTTGTGCAAAAAATTTTTGCAATAAGATCATTCACCAATTTATGAACGAGGGGGCTAGTGGAGGAGGAATTGAGCTTTAACCTTTTTATTTTCCACTTGAATTTTTTAAAATAATCAAATCATCCTCTAATTCAACAACATATTCTTGAGCTTCTCTAAGATTCCTAGGTAAATATCTTCAAAGGATGAATCCTACCTTAGGAAATTGAGCATTGATGAAGAATTTTCTCACGTTGTCGTTGGAAGGAAAATCTTCAATGGGTATCCTTTTGAGCAACATGTTATAATAAGCTATGAATTCCCTCATAGTCTCATTGGGTTCCTTTTTCATTTGAACTAGTTGCACTAGGAGATCTTGAAAATCTTCAAGAGCTTTAAACCTTTCTTCAAAACTATTTTTGATGTCATCCCAACTAGTGATGGATCTCGATGGTAGGAGATAGAACCATCATATTGCCTTTTCTTGTAGAGATTCTACAAATAATCTCAGTGATACATCCTCGTGTTCTACTCCCAACACCCCACATGTTATGATGAATGTTGTCACATGTTCCTCTAGGAGTTGTGTGTTGTCACCTATAAATTTAGGGAAACTCTTGCAAGATCCCTTTGGTAATTCATGGATAGGTGGAGGGAGGGAAATTAGACATGTGTTTCTACCCCATGAAACAATTTGTGGAGGCCTCTCTGCTTCATCTGCCATTCTTACTTCTTATTCTTATTATTCCTATTCTACTTCTACTTCGCAAAGTCTTCATCAAGATCTAGAAATTCTATGTCCAATGATTTGAAGAAATTGAGAAATCATATCCAAAATTCACCCCCCAGGGTTAATTTGATAACATGCATCAGAATTCTCAAGTCCCAGGTAGATAAATTGATTCAGGGAAAAAATCATGTTTCTAGGGTCCCTTCAGAAATTTTTCTAACTTCCCTGTCCAGGTCGAAGAGAGCAAGCTCTGAGAAAATGTGAGAAGGTCAGAAAAATAAACTTGGGCTAGGAAAAATCGTGAAAATTGGCTAAGTCCTAGTCCTTGCAACAGTAGGGACGTGTGGGACAGAAAGACGCGGATCGGCCGAAAGGCCTCTAGGCAGTCCGGAAGCGACAGGGACATCTGGGACAGAAGTACGCGGCGGGCGCGAAAAGCCGATCCGGCCGAAAGAGGAAGAAAATGACTAATGAGCGGACAATTTAGGACAAGAGTACGCGAAGGACGCGAACCGGCCGGTTCGGCCGAAATGAGAACAGGCGGCCCACTAAGCAAATGGGACATTTGGGCCTTGAAGACGCGAACCGCCTGGATCGGCCGAAATGGAGAACTTCAGTCCGAAACAATGTGGGACAAGTGGGACAAAAGGACGCGAATCGGCCGGATCGGCGAACCGGAAGAATTTGTCCCACGAAGCACTGGGACATCTGGGACGAATGGACGCGAACCGGCCGGTTCGGCTGAAACGGGAATTTTCAGCACAAGGGCATCCGGGATGAAAAGACGCGGTGGACGCGAAAGAGCCGGCAGACCCGTGGACCAACCAGGAGATGACACGTGTCACAAGGGAAAAGTCCAAGGGTCAAAGGGGCAAGGTTTGAAGCGCTGGCCCGAGCCAATAGGAATTGGACACGTGTCCAATGGAGTAGGGAAGTGTAGAGTTCGGGGGGGGACTTAGAAATTTTGCAAAAAGTCTTGGGCCCAAAGTTTAAAAGACAAGGTTGACCCCGCGCCCTGTCCTCCAACCAGATCATGCCACGTGTCGTACAAGTGGCGGGGAAGCGGGAAAAAGTGAAAAATGTTCCAAAATCATCAAAAAGGTCAAAATTCAAAGAAAAACCCGCGGGTGAGTGAGGAGAGAGAATCATGCGACCAATCAATGCGTGCCACGTGTCATCCAGTGGCGAGAGCGCAGAAAGATTTCAAACACGTTTTCATTGCTTTTGTGCCCTAAAACTTCGCACTCCATAACTTTCGATCCGTGAGCTCGGATTTGCACGTTCTTTATATCAACGGAAAGCTTATGAAATTCTCTGGCATGATTCTGGATCAATCTCGAATTTTGGTGTAGTCTAGAGAGAGAAAATTGAGAAACGGCTCTGACGCGTGGTAATGCCAGAAGTGACGTTTCAACAACCAGTTTTAATGCACATGGGTCGCATTCTTCTTCAGCATGGCCAGAAGTGATGTCTCAACCACCAATTTTAATGAAGAATGTGTTTTGGTCAATGGTTGGGCTACTTACACGTTTTCCTATGTTTTTTGTCTCCTGGGCTCGACCCATGCATTGTATAAAGCCAGATTTGGCTCATTTTAAAAGAGAGATAACAAGTGGTTCATCTTTTCTGCTCTGCCCTCCCTTCTTTTCTTCTCTAGGGTTGAAAATGGAGCTCGAACCTCCTCCCTTGCTCTGTAATGGCGTTTTGCCTTTTACTATTGAAATGATGTTCTCAGGCAAACTTCTGGAGCAACAAAACGTGTTTTGTGATGCATCTATCCATCCTTGCTCATTTTTGCTTGTTTCTCTTCTTGCCTCTCTTCATTGCAGGTATTTGTGCATGTTTGAATGTTCATTACAGGTTTGGAGCTGTGTTCATGGAGTTTTGGGACATTTTCTCGTGTGAAATCTATCCTTGGGCCTCGTGATGCATCTCGTCCATCCTTCCCATTGCTCACCTCTCTTTGTCCCATGGCGCTTTGATAGATGTCCAACATTCTCCTTCTCTGGTGTATCACCGTTTTAGTGTAGGCTTTTGTTCTTTTCCTTTCTCTCTCTCTCTCTCTGTCTCCTTGGCATTGTTAGATTAGGATTAGATTAGCTTGCCTGCACTGGAATAGCTTGTGGCAGTGTAGTTTAGGAGCAGGAACCACCTTCTCTCGGAGATTCCTCTCTCGCCACAAGTCCCACACTTGGAGAGAGGTTTCCATGTTGTGCAATCACACTGGATGCCTGAGTGATCAACCTAGAAGCCTCGATCTCGCATCCAGGGGGTGCCGTGATTTTGCACTAACAAAAACCTAGGATGAAACTAGAGGAGTGCGATTACAATTTTCAACATCACTTGAGCTTCCAATGTGAGAAGTCACAAGAGGAGGGGAATGATGAAAATTGTTGATTTTATCTTGTTGCCTTTGGATTTATTCAAATATAGGATCAAGGTTTCATTTTTACCTCCCGCACATCGTGTATCTATGATCATCCATTTTACATACTTTAAATCAACTCAAGCTCTCCTTTGTTCAATTTGAACTTGTATTTCTCTTTCCAAATATTCCACGCATTCCTCCTCGTAATTGAGAACTCTTGTAGCAAGGAAGTAATGGGAAAAGATTTCTCTCGTTATTCCAAATAGCCTCCCTCAAGTCTGATGCAATGTCTTATTGGATATGGAAAATAAGTTTAGGTCTAAGGACCGGGGATTACCATGAATAGCCATCGTGGAAAATATAAGTCTCATTGGAATTTCAAATTTCATATTTTTTGTTTTTTTAATATTTGATTTTTTGTATTTTTTTGGAATATATACGGTGCAAAATAGAGAAATATTCCCCACAATGGGTGCCAAAAATTGTTGGTGAAATAATTTGTCACTAGGAAAATTAGTTAATTTTCACCAATGGTCCTGGGAATATGTACCTCCTATTTAAAAGGGGATGCCCCCTTATTGTATGTGAAATAAAAACAATTGTGTGGTTTACCTATAGGTTGGGGATCTAATAGGCACACTCCACTACACCCGCAACAAAAGCTTGAAATTTTGTGTAAGGGAGGAATTCACAAAGAAGTTGGAAATTTGGGAGCGGGAAATTAGGAGAGGGAGTTAATGTTGTAACTAAGATAAATTAGATTGTTACAAATATTAACCAAAAATATCAACATACACAATTGGAAAGAATAAAAATTTTGCTAATTATATCAAGACAAGATGATGCCATGCACATAAAACATCACTTATTAACTCATCCATAAAAGATGAAACTCCTTTGTTTATTTACATGTTCATAAAGTTATACAATGAGAGAGATAAAGGAAACATATGGAAATAAAAATAGAATAAATTATTATCTTTTACTTATTCTTGTAGTTATCTACTCATTAACTTACAAAATTGACAAACCGTTGGAATGAGGAAGTCATTACAATATATAGTTTTCAAAAAAACTCTTCACCTACCCCCAAATGACCTTTCGTTTTCTTTTACAACTTGTGACTCTTCATATTCCTAGGAAGGAAATTAAGTCCCCTTTTTATTAATTAAGGAAAACTTATTACAATTTCAACCATAGTCACATTTAAATGAATAAGAAAAAAATGAAAAGTGTAACCCCTTAATGAAGAAATAGAACATGAAAGGAGAGAGGAATGGGGGAAGGGAAGAGAGAAAGGAAAATAGATAACTACTCGATTAGAACAATTCCCTTATTGATTCTGCTTCACTCTCATATGGAATTTTGGTGAGTACCTCTAGGAAGATATCAACTCCTTTGAATTATTTACTATATCAATTCATTGCAGGTGTAACTTTCTCAACTGGGAATGTGAATAAAGCTCAAATACTTGAGCCAATTCTTAGAGATGGCATTGATGTTATTACACTTTATGAACCATTATTGATGTTCCTTCATGGTGTTTGATATTACAACCCTTATCTCAATGATAGACTTCAATGTGTCTTTGTTGAAGGAAAAGGGATCTCTGACCTCTTTATTGACAAGTTCTTCAAATGGATTCAGTAATTCATCCACTGATGTATTTTCATCTATCATGCGGTAACTCCAAGATTTTGTAACTCAGTATTGACATCATCATGCATCTTAAAATCTCTTTCCTCATGTGAATCCAATTCATCCAAAACATGGTTCATCATCTTGTACCATGTGACAAGAATTATAGCCCACACTTGAGACAAATCTTTGGATGGGGAACCAATACCTTCATGTCCAAAAATATAGGAGAATGGAATTTCCCAATTCTACCACCAATGCAAACACTTGATCCCAATGTTCCTTTTCTTTACCAATTTCATCTCTTGTCATTCTGACATTTGTAGTTGTTGCACTCATGTACTTGAACAATGAAAGCATCTCAAGAAGCAACGTTTTCCCTTTTTCCACAATATTTCCTACCCATTTATCATTTTCACTACTACATGGTGAAACCTGATGTATTTCGAATGTATTTTTGATCAAAACTACTAATGGGAGTAACTTATTTGACTTGAAGAGATGGAGTAGAGTTCGATCCATGAAATTTTGAACATACGAGGTGAGTGTTCTCACATGATCTTCGAGATGATAAATTATATTCTTATACTCTTGATTCCTCGCAAGAAGGTGAGTGTAATATTCCTTGAATAAATGTGCATCTCCCTCATGATTTTTGGTCCTAGGTGAATGGTGCTCATTTTGTAGTCATTCAGGTCATTTCTTCAATGGGTTTAGTTATCTTTTTCCGAACTAATTATACATATTGGTTTCCCCATCAAGTTCCACTAAGCAACTTGAGCTAACCTTCCCTTCTTCACTTTAACCATTGAGACTATGGCTAGGAATTCCGATACCACCACTTACTCGAAGTGTGCAGGCTTCTTTCGTGATCATTTCCTGCACCCATGTAAACATATCATTCATTTTAGGCTCGACATTTGGCATGATTGATGTTTCTTGTTCTAAATAAGAAGGAACATATTTTTCTAGAGGGGTTGGTGTAACAAAGCAGAGGATGAGAGACTTTAATACTGTTGAGGGACCGAAAGATGAACTGGATCAATTTCCCCTTGTTCCAAATCTACCACAGGGTCTTCTGTTGTCTTTACTTTTTTGTGCAACCTTTTATATTGAGGAGCTTCCAATTTCACCGAATTTATTTTTAGTGTTCTCAATGAACAAAACCTCAAGGTTTCTCTATTGATTTTGAAGAGGAAAGATGGTATGTTTGCATTTGGAGAGTTGGGAAACCTCTTGATGTAATGAGTGCATATTTATTCTTTTTGAACCATTATTTGTATCTTCTCGACACGCTTTAGTCTGCTCATTTATACCCCTTGATTCATGATGCTCCAAGACACTTGCGTATAAGGGGTGGGGCTATCACTGCTTTGATGTTCCGATCATACATCTTAGTGTTATCATCTTTTATGCCATCCTCATACCAATCAAACTTAAATCTCCTAAAATTTCCTAATTATCATATTCGTATGATCTTGTTCCCTCGACCCAAAAATCATCTACACAATTCACCCAATAGTATTCAATCTACAAAACATGATGTAAGTCAGGGAGGTGAAATGTTTCCATATTGCACCAAATATCAAATTATTCTCTTGGAGTGTTTGAATATAGGTTCATGGGAGAGTAGGAATCTTCCACGTTAGCATCCTCATGAAAACTTTTGTAGGATAAGATCTCAAAGAGAGATAGGGAAAGAAAACCTTTCTTATTTTGGTTCTTAAGCTTACCATTGACATGAATAAGCTACCTACATAGCTCAAACATCACGATCTTGTTATTGAGATACCATGGCATCTTACATGGAGAAAGATCAAAATGATACACTCTGATGTAGGAAAATTTTTAGAATTGTGTGAAGAAATACCCATACCTTTTGATTAAAGAAGCAACTTGTGAAGATAACCTTGATTGAGGATTTCCTTCCAATAATTTGATGACAAACATAGTGAATGCATCATTCACTCTTGCAAAATGATGGTTTCTTTCTTTCAGGGTCAACTATGGATATTTCTCATATGCAGGATCCTTCTAGGAAATGTTTTGAGTGAGTGTCAAACCTCTAAACGGTCTTGTGCTTGCAAGGGCGTAGACCAAGTATGAAGTCATTGAAAACTTTTTAGTAGTTGACACTTGAAGCAATTGGTGATGCAGGTTGTCACTGATTATTTTCCCCCAATCTATCATATGTCTTCCCTTGATGATGGTAAGGATGAACAATGCCATCCAATCCTAGAAATACTTTGTAGTTTCTTCTCCCATTATTCTTCTTAGAAGGATGATTGCATCTGAAAATCCCTCATGAAATTCACTTCAGGAGAGAGATTTTGGCATGCGAGATGGATTTATTCCCTGCTTCAACCATGAACCCAAAGCAAGACCTTGAAGGTATGATTTTGTCTTAGACCACTCACCCAATGAAAACTCTTTTGTGATGACGACCATGTTGTTCCAAACCGAAATTTGCATATACTGGAAAATTACTTTAGGAGTGAGTACCACCAGAATCGAGTTATCATCTTCTCTTATGATTTAAGTATCCAGCTCATAATGGTGGGAACATGCTAATACCATATCCATGATCTAAATGGATATGGGATGACCACCCAAAATATACAATCCACTTGTGTATACTTTCTCTTCTACATGCTCCTCGGTCCACCTAGGATCCTGTTTCTTGAGATGTTCTAGATCCATATGGGCAACATCTTTGTCACTCACACCCGAGCATTCCAACATTAGGGCTAAATCAGGCTCAAGACCAAAAATTTGAACTTCATACTTGTGAAAAATCAGCAAGATGATCCAAAATGAAGATGACAACAACTTTCTGCACTTAAATAGAGACTTTCTATTTTTTTGCAGCTTAGGGTACACGAGCCGCTATTTTGGGAAATATTACTTTTTCCCTGGACTTAGTACACTAAAACCCCTAACATGCTAGGAACATTTTCACTAATGTTTTTTTGACACTTTCTATTTGTTATAAAGTTTCTTTTTTCTTTTTTCTTTTTATGTTTTTTTGCTTTTTGATCCGAACTGCCTAGTTTGTCATCTTTGTTGTTTCCTGAGTGCACTGTTCTAAGAGGATTTTATTTTTAGGAAAGTTTCTATTTATAGTAAGTGAGGGCACAAGATATTTATTATTTTTTATAAAGTGCACTTTCCCACCTTGGATTGAAATGAAAACAACTTCATTGGAATAGGCTCACTTCTAGGACTCCATGCTCAAAATTCAATTCAATCACCCCACCTAATGCTTGGAAATCAAAATCCAAGAGCTAGGGCAGAATACCAGGGTTTGTTGCCATTAAAAAATTAGGGAACCTTTTTAGTTTTCTACTAATTTCTTCCTTAATCCACCTGGGATGAGGAATGATTGTGAAAATCTCATTCATATTCATTCACCGGATTGAGAGATATGCTTTTTTAAGGTTCTCGAACATTTAGTCAATCTTAAGAAATTTGGGCATGTTGTTTGGATAAATTTCAGGTTTTTTGATGTTTTACAGTAGTATTAATGGATTAATCTATAAAATATGAATTGGAAATGAGTTAAAACAAGTTCTATAACTTCCAAAGATCACTTTTCACGCATGGGCAAGGAAGAAATAAGAAGCGGTCAGTTAAAACACTTAGTGAAATTTTAGGTTTTCCACCAACTTGAATGGAGTGCATTTTTTCCCAACTTTCCACAAGGGATGGGAGAGATATGACACAAAAATCACCTTGATGTGATCATGACAAGTGGTGGGTTTGATTGCTCAATGGGTGAGAGAGGAAAAGCTAGTAATTAGTAGGGGTTGAGACTAGGTCACATGAAGAACCATGGCATGAGCAGGGGTGGGGCACATTTTTGTTTCCCAAATGTCCCAATGGGATGGGATAGATGGGGCATACAAATATGCCCTCACCTTAAGTTGACAAGTGGTAAGTTGTGATTTGATGAGGTGGAGGGGAGAAAGGGCCAAATATTGCCTTGCAGAGCCTTTTTCAAGTCACATGAAGAACCATGGGACAAGACAAGCATAGGGTGAATTTTCTTGTCCCAATTTTTTCAATTGGATGAGACAAATGGGGTATAAAAATGTGCCCTCACCCTAGGTTGACAAGTTGCAAGATATGATTACATGACGGGAGGGCTAGAAACTAGGCAAAAGTGATTATGGAGCTTGTTGAAGGTCATATGGAGATCCTAAAAGCTTACCTTGAGGAGAGCCTTGAACAAGAAATTTTTAGAGCTTCAAGAGGAATTTTTCAGCTATTATTTATATTAATATGACTTCAAAAAACCTTCTAAGATGAATGGGATGGGTCCCATGATCCAACTATGCCTGCAACCCCCTTAAAATAGCCTTTTTCTTGGGATAGAGGGTGTGTCTGCTGAAAATGAGTTTTGGAAAGAAGCATTTAGGTCTTGTGAAAAATATAAAGAAAGTACCAACATTTATAAGATTGAATTATATTTCTAATGATATATTTTTTTGCATCTAAATCTTTATGGGGCTCCTAATCACTTTCTAAATCTCAGGAACTATTTTGAACTGCAAGCTCCTTTACCTCAAAAAACCCACTTTCATTGTTCTTATTCCTAAACCTTCCTAAATATTCATAAACCACTTGTAATATGCTCTTATCTCCTCAATACAACTTCCTAATTAATTTTATCTCTCACACCTACCTCAAAGTATGCACACCTATCCCTAAAGGATAGAAATAGCCTTTTTATGCCTATCAAGAATCTACCTTTAGAAGCACTTGCACTTAAGAATTACATGAATTTATTTTCATGTTTTTAAACACTTGGGAAAGGTTTTTACAACACATGGAAGAAATTTTAAGACTGGGATAGGCATGACACGAGGGAGAATTGGTCTGGAGAAGTGCTTATGAGGGTTTTCAAACAAAATTTTGACACTAGGGTAAAGTTCTCATGTTTTCAACTTGAATTTTGCCCTTGCAAAAAAACATGAAAACATAATGTTGGTTAAACAATTTCCATCTTTGTCACTTGTATATTGTATATGCACCCGAAATCTTTGTATTCTTCCACATTTTCCACATATGGTGCACTTTTTTAGGGTCCATTGGGAAGATGATGCGGTGGCCTCCATTCTCAAAGCTTACATATCACTTTTTGAATCATAATTTAAAATTATTGGCATAATATCATGGCCTTCTAAGTAATTTTGGAAAATTATCCACTTTTTCCAATGGTATTACTCCAAAATCACCATTAAATTTTACCCCATAATACTGGTTATGACATTCTTTAGGACTCCTATCGTTACTACCTATGTTTTGTTAGCCATAAATAATACATATGGGATGGATGCAATGTTCTTCACCCCATTTTATTTCTCGCATACATTATAAGTATGTTAACTAATATGTCATTAATTTTCCAACCATCTATACACGCACCAACTAGGATTTCTCTATTAAAGCCTTCCATTTTTTATCTTAAATGTTTATTTTGTGTCTTTCCCTTATGTTTCTTTAGTCCCACGTTGGTAATGGTAAGGTGGCCCACAATTGGAACAAGTACTAAGTTGAAATATTCGACTTGCATGAACATCGTGTTCTCAACCATTTTTTCCTCATAAAATCCCATAATTTCCTTCGCTATAATTTTCTATTGTATCCTAATGAATCCCTAGTGACTTGGATTCATGAATTTCATCAATGATGTGAAAGTTGGCGCTTTATGTGTATTTGCATCACATATCTTACAATAATTATAAACTTTTCCCGTTTGGTGCAATGTATGAGGGGGCATTTTCAAGAATCATTTCCTCCTAATATTTCACATGCTAGAAGCATAGCTTTCAATATTATTCGCATACATGTCTTTCTAGTGTGGCCTTCCACTTCACAATCAGTAAACCATATCCCGCTTTAGGATTCTCTTGCATTGTTTGCCATCATCTTATCTAATTTAGTAGTCATGGATACAATTTATACCTCCCCGAATGGAATTATTCCCGTATAAATATTGGCATCCACTTCAGCACGTAATTTTGTTTCTAAAGCTTGTGGGGGTCCGGTTAAAGTCTTGCATGTGAGAGTGTGTTCTGAAGGGCATGAAAAATCCCCTACGAACCATTTTTCATGTTGTGTGGGATGTATTTCATATGAGAGTTTAGAAATGAGTGTTTTGAAGTGTGCATCATAAGCGCATACACTCTCCATGAGTTCTTGCTTGATCTCCTTGAGTGCTGAAATACTTTGTTGCTCAAACTTGGGAATGTCAAACTCTTTCATAAAAATTCCTTTAGTTGATCATAATCTATTGTATCCTACAATGGATCATGCTTCCTATACCACGTAAGGATGCAATCAAGAAATTTTGTCATGAATTGGTGCGCTCATCATTCTAATGAAGGTATCCCCTTTGCTCACCATATAATTTCACACTTATGGAAATGTTTTTTTGCATTTTTGACACCGTGATACTCTGGTAAGTGCAAAGACATTTCATAAAATTTATTTGGCACAACTAATTGTTGTGTAGTATTCACAACTCTACCATGGACTAGAATACCTATTGCTAGAGTGAGGTAAGGCATTATTTCCAATGGATTTGTGTGTCAATGTGCTCCTCGCACACCTGTTCTTTCCGGCATTGTTGTATTGGCACTCATCATGCCAAATCTCTACACTTTTGGAAGATGGGGGTTAAGTTATATTTTCTTTGATATTGGTTATAATGATTGTAGGATGTGTAGGAGGATACTACTAAAAGTATCTTTCTTCTTAGCTATTTTAACCACTTCGTCACTATCACTTTCAATTAAAACTTGTTTTGTATTATTTGACCCAATTGTGTGCCTTATTATAGGATGTGTGGGAGGCTAATACTCAAAGTCTCTTTCTCCTCAACTCTTTTAACCTCTTCATCACTATCACTTTCAATTAAAAAAAAATTGTATTATTTGACCCAATTATGTGAGCATACATGAGGGTTAGATTAGGATACTATTGACATTATACAACCATTCCTCATCCTCCGTGATCTTGTATCATCTCTTTGCACTTGTTGCCTCTATTTGGAGCTCCTTTTCATTACTTTCTTCTCATTTCCTTAACCAATATAGTAGGTCGTCCCTTGTAGTTTCTCGGAGTTGAATCACGTAGGTGTAATAGCTCCTTCTCCATTTCCTTATGCCTTTGCTCTTAAAATCGCATCCTCCTAAGGGTGTGTTCATGCAAGAAATCCTTGGCTTGATCCTAATATATTATTTTTATTCTTATTTCCTACACCTCCCACCTTTTGGAGCACTTATCCTTCCATTGGGAAAGTTTATATTCCCACGTCAACCATCATTTTCTTAATCTCCAAAGGAAAATGCTTAAGGTATGATCCCCACTACTCCCTAAATAAGTTGAATTGTGCTTCATCTGTGCAAGAGAACGTGTAAACTTAATACTCAAATGATATAACTCCAAGTTTTCCTTCCACCAATAGTCTACTATGTTTTTTCAGGTTGCATTATGTCTCATAAGTATCCTTGTGCATTCAAAATCCACCGATGTTTTTGTCCCAAATTTCATATTTTTCCTAGGTCGTAGGCAAATAACCATGCATGCAGATGTACCGAATTTCATAAAAAAATGTCTCATATAGAAAATCATAAAGGTTGGCTTTGACCCACAAAGCTAATAATTTGTGCGGCTCGATGTTATTCAACGAATGCTTCTTCAATAGTGTGTATCCAAAGCCTCAATGCTCTCCCGCGTTAATCGAAGAATCTTCTATCCACTTCATCCTTACATTTTTATGAAGGTCCCAACAATGGAAATAAAATGTTGAGAGTTCAATGTACTCTACCTATGTACTCATGCATATGAGAATATGGTAACCTATGCACGGAATTTTACACCCATCGATCGTGTTTCCCTATCACGTTGTAGTTTGGTCTAAGGCACGCCACCAAGCGCAAACTATTTCCATGTCCCATACTGAGTTAGCAAGATTGAAGTGGATATATTAGTGAGTAACCAGTTTGAGAGCATGAATGAATATCAAATTCATTTATTAACCAAGCCAAATAGTTCTCATATATTAATCACCGATATCCCAATTGCAATCATAATATTTCAAAGTGTCCTTCATACTCAAATATAAATAGTTCATAAAATACAAGGTCATGTCGTCTAACTCTCGGACTACCTACCTCTATGTATACTTGTCCCTATGTATATCTTTACAATTGTTTCCTCATGGGTATTTATACTAGTGGGTACTTTCCCTTCACTAGTCTTCCAAGAGATAATAATAGCCTCTGAGTTACAACTGTAAGTCTAACTAGTACATTTAGGTAGTGGATAAAAATAGCCACTCATTGCCTCTCCCCTTCTCTCGCACGGTAACACTTTGAAAGGATCACCGCTTATCCTTACTCTAGTTATAATTTTAACCAATCTTTTTTCGGATCCATGCAAGTGATTCAACCACAATTTTAGGTTTATCTTTGGACTCATGTTTATCTTTATCCTCTTTCACCTTACATGCCTTCATCCTAGCTTATCCTTCTACATGTTCCTCCATCTCTGTCAGTGTTTTCCTTTCTTGGTGTAGCCTTTAGTACCTTTCCTTTGTGCTTTCCCCTTATCTTTCATCCTTTTGCACCCACTCCTTTTCTTGGCATGTGCGCTTCAACGCTTTTCTACCGCATATGTCCTCTCAAAAGTTGTGTGTGTCCCTTTAAAGAATACTGGAACATGAATAAATAATGTTTAGACCCGTAAGGTCTTAAAATAAACAATAAAAAATCATGGGCCCAATAAGAATTATGGATTGTACAAGACTTTCCAATCTTGGATTGATTATTTTGATAATTTGACAATTCCAAAATCTTTAGAGGAAGGCATGAAGGGTCAATCCTTTGAGTGTTATTCTACTACTTTCCAGAATGGAATTCTTTGAATGTGTTTTTCATGAGACTTGGATCTATCTAGCTTAGAATTGATCTTGAATTTTTCTTTGAATTTATAGGTAAAGATGTAGGCTTCCCCAAAGAGATCTATAGTAAGTCCATGTAAGGCTAAATGTATGGTCTCAAGCCTAACCTATACTTCAAGATGATATTTTGTTCAAATTATTTAATATTCAATTTTACAAAGCAAGGGTGTGAAAGGCGAGTGTGTTTCCTGTAAAAATTGATCACACTCTTGGTGTAACTATGCAAACTAGATGTACAAGTCATCATAGTTCCCATCTAGACAACAAACAAAAATTGAGTGCTTCAACAAAACCATTCCATGTGTCTATGGGATATTTTAAGTTACCATCATCTCATATGAAATACAATAGTTATGCCACCATTTCTTTATGAATAAATAAACTTAAGAAGAGAAAATATAATATTTAATATATCATAGAATCGATTTACCATGTAGTATGCACAAACAAGGTTAACTTGATTATCAATTAATTCTACATCTTTTTTTCCTACAACCATAGGAATGTCTAGATTGACTAGTACCTTATAATGGGTTTAACCACCAAAGGTCATTGTGAAGGATTAGGATTGGGAGTAACATTTACATTTTTGAAAAGTTGATATAAATGATCAATAATACTCATTTTTCCCATTCTTGTCATTCTTCCAATTCATCTTGTTTGTTTTGCAAATCATCCTCTAAAATTTTCTTGAACGTATATGAAGTTGGAGCCTTTTGAATTGTTTGGTCTCCATCTAAGGATGTGAAGGAAGGTATGAGGAATAATCGTGAAATTCAATTCCTAACTACCTATACTCACACATCATATGAGTGGGAATAAAAACAAAGAGAGAGTTTAGATGAAGCTTCAAGACCACTAGAATTTTATTTAATGTGTTTGAGTTGTGATACCACTAATCCAATGCCTAGGAGCAGATCTGATGGATAACACTCTCCTTAAGAATCAAGATGTGTTTGTTATATGTGGAAAATATATTGTGAATGATAGAGGCCAAAGTATATATTAGAATTCTTATGCAACCAAAAATATAGTAAAGAAAATAATTGACACCAAATATGGAACCATAATACAAATTTATATTATAAATAGTTATGTATAAGATCTAAGATGTCGATGTAGTATGGATATGAAGTCCTTATTCTCTATTTACTAATCCACAAACTATCAAGAATGGAAAAATGTATTAGTATAAAAGGAATAAGATGAAGTTTTGGCTAAACTATTACAACCACTTCATAACTAATCATCAATCCACCATCTTCACCGACAATATTGCATAGTTTTATGGTAAAATGTTGACATTGTAGGATTGTGTGGTGTCGAATGGATTTTTCACCTCACGGTATACACACCCATGTGGTATGATATTCAATCCATTAGTCAAGTAATTTCATGACATACAAAAATGCCATGATGCCAAAAATTATTTGAGGTCTCAAATCCTCCTTTATCATGTGTATTACTATGAAAAAAATTCTCCAATAGCTAATATGGATTCAATCCAACTCATAATTTTTTTGGTTGTAACATAGGGATGTAAATTCCATTAAATGCACATTAAAATTACCTTCTTCTATAGTGATTTATAAGAAGAAATCTACATATTCCAACCTCTATGGTATGTGAATAGTGAAAGTTTCAACTATGTATATAGATTGAACAAGCCCATGTTTAGCTTAAAATAGGTGCCTAAGTCTTGGTATAAAAAAGAACAAAGTGTTTCTTATCAATTCTAGTTTTGCATGAACTCATTTGGAACCCAAAGTATACAATAAAAATTGATGAGAAGCACCTAATGATGGTCCTCTATGTGGATGATGTCGTCATTGCATGTAAATTAAATAATCAAATCCATGATGTGAAGGAAAGGTTGATGAAATAATATTAAAAACTGATTTGATCTTGTTGCATTTTCCCTTGGTTTTCAGATCTAAAAATATTAGAAATAATATTTTTCACTCAATCCAAGTATGCTTAAGACATACTTTCTCATGTCAACATGGAAGAATGTAAGCCCATCTTGAATCCTTATAAATATGGGGTCAAACTTTCCACCAAATATTCTTCTTTGGTTGATGGCACACTTTACAAGAAATTTGACACATGAGCATTTGTGTTCACTTGAAATTTAGATTCAGCCAAATTTATGTTATAGTAGGAATATAAGAAAAGTCTAACAATGAGCAATCTTGTTAAATGCAATGTGTTTTTTTATACTCTATCTCAACTTACGAGCATGCATGTGTTATGTTTTATTCTACTTATGTCTATTTACAAGATTATCATAATTATGTAGATAACTTTGCATTACTTCAATGATCACAAAGTAATCTTCAAAAGTTGTAGCAAATTTATCAAAGATTAGAAAATGTGATTTCATGGTTGAAGAATCTTGCGCAAGAATAATAATCAAAGGACATTGTAGCACCTTTGTGTTATGCCTACATATCTCAAGGGATGGCATAAATCTTATAAACCTTGGCATGAAACCAAATCATGGAACAAACAATTGAAAGATGTCATAGAATCGAGAACCCTTCAAAACATGTGCGAAACACATAAGGAATCTTCAAAGTCTCGTGTTAGGGAGGGAGACGTGAATTTATACCTTGCATGTAGATGTCAAACCACGAAGTCATAGTAATACCAAGTAGAGATCTTAAATAGGGTGTGGGTGTGGGTCTGCTTACCGTGTAATAACACACAAGATTATTTGATGGCACAAATAACGAGATCATATTTTTACTAGACTTGAGCTCACAAGTGGGAGATGGTGATGAGTCACTACATATAAATTGTGTTCATTAGGACAAATTATGTTTACATTTAGTTTAGCTATGATATGGGTCTTTTGGGTCTGAACCTCCATTTAATAGTTGTAACACATTTACTTATTTATGCGTCAAATGTAACTAACTTGATTGATTGAATGTAGAAGATTGTGTCTATATAAACACATCACTAAATTTGTGGAAGGCATTCGATTTTGGTTGGGAGATTCAAATTCTAGGTTGTGATTGCAAAGAGTGTTGCATGTAGAGACTTGTGCGTAGCTCTAGGATGGATTGAATTATCTAGGCAACATTGTAGTGTTCATATGTTTGTAGGCTTGTGGATAGTGTGTTGTAATAAGCTAGATATTGAAAGTCTATGAGGATTGAAACTTTCCATTGTTGATGAAGATAAATATTTAAAAGTGTTATTTCTAAGTTCCACTATGTATTCTAAACAATGCACGATCTAAGGCCTCTCATCATAGGGACTCCTAACAAAGGTGGTTGCATCATTTGGTATAAGAGTGGGGAACAACTCTAGTATTGAAAGAGTGACGTTATCCATCTTGCAAGTGAGTAGAGAATGCAAAAAATTAAGTGAGAAAAATGTGATATGTGTAGGTTTCCAAGTTGCACAACAATAGATCTTGAAGTGCAAAAATAGACAAACCGCATAGGATTGTAAGATGTGTAGCAATCAGTTAGATGTGTGTGCAAAGAAGGTGTGCAAGAGATGGGTGAAGAGTATATAGCCTTGTTTACTAAGCTAGATATTATGATGTGTTCAATTATAGAAGAGGAAGACAAAGAGTGAAAGAAGTGCATGTTATACAATTGAGGATAAAAGTGATGAGAATTTCTTAGAAAAAGGGAACTAATGAGAAAAATCAAACCATCAATTTAATCCAATGTAGAAAATTCTCTCCTACAACCCGACATAGTCAACTATGGAGCAAATTGTTTGACTTATGGATATTGTTACTTCACTAATTGTCAACCCATGGAAATACAACCTTGCGAAGACAACAATGTATATGTTGTAGTAAAATGCTTGAAGAAATGAGTGAAATAAATCTAACCTAGTTACACATAAGGAATTGAAACTAAACTAACTTACACCCGCATTGAAATCAAATGCACTTGTTACAAGAAAATTATTAAAAATTAAATGCTAAAGTTGATATAATAATCCATATTTGGAATCTACCAACATAATGAAATTGAAAGTATGCACATAAAATTAAATTGTTGTAAACGAAATTAACTATAGAAATGGAAGTACGACATTGCAAAAATGGAAAGTAATTAGTATACTCATACAACATGAAATAAAATAACATATGAGGATCTTCTCCACACTTCTCACAAGTGGGCCTTGTCTCGGTTGGACTTGAGCTTTTGTGACACCCCAAAAATTTTACTCACAAAACAACTATTTAAGAGGTAGAAAATTATGGAATAATTTTTTTGTTAAGTTCAGAAATAATTAATGGGAAAAAAATTTCAATTTTACATTATTAATCATGGATTAAGTGTTACCGCATAATACTTACTAAGTTTCTTTATCTTTCAAGTTAGTCGCATTGTGCTTCCGATCGATTTAACGGTTGAATTGGCTAATCCAATAACCGTGTGAGTACGCCAGGTCGCGATTGGACCAAAAGCGACACAAGACTATCCCACTATGGCACTAACTATAATTCGTAAGAGCACTACTAAGTTATCTTATACAAATAAATACTTTGATTCTTATTAATACACTTGACTTTCTAACAATAGCCCAATATTAGACGATACATTAGTTACTTGATATAACTTTTCTATTATTTGGCTTCAAGGTCAACGTATGTTTATCCCTTATTTCATTAAATCTCAGAAGGGTTAAGATGATTTATTAATTTTAAAATGGGTTAATTATTTCATGGGTCCCTCGATACCCTGACCTTGTGTTATAAGGTATGGTTTATTTCACATTATATTCAAGACACTACTTATCCCTCCGGTGGTAAAACACATTCCCCTACACACAACACCACTTGCATGCCCACAGTGGAATCATGAAAGCTTCTACACAACACTTATTCAACAAACTAACACGTACCCAAGTGGGTAATAAAAATCACGATTCTAAAATAAGTTCGAGTAGAAATTACATTACAAATAGAGAAATCAAATGGGTTAGGCATACCTAAAAATCACTTGTCCCAAAATTATCTTGAAGAAAACATTCTCAAGCACTCCAATAATCCCACAATCCTTCTAAACAATCCTCAAAGCAACAACACCTCCCTAAGACCAAGTGAACTCCCCCAAAACAAAGCACAAGACTCCAATTTATAGGAAAAAAACTAAAGTAGAGGGGCCCTTAGGATCATGCCATGTGGCATGCCTTATCCAAAAATAACTCTAATCCCCAAGCATGACATGAAATCCCTTACACATCACATGGGTCTCCCTTACAAACAATCAATTCACCTTTAACATGACTTAACCCATACTCAACCCATTTCCCAAAATCCTCACACAAAAACAATTTAAAAATTTGGAAAATAAAATAAATGGTGCACATCCATAAAACTTGATTTTCAAGAACCCAAAAAGTCACTTCATCAAATCATCATAAATAATCTCAAATCTCAAAAGTCAAAAAGGTAAGAAAAGTACTTACAAGATCTCATCTTGAAAAGAGAGAAAGATCACAAGCCATAAATGATGTACAAAAGAGTCTTTAAGTGGCCAAAGTGTCATAAAAAGTACACCTACCCTATGGGTAGGTGTATGGGGAGTTTTTGGAGTGTGGGACAAGGTTTACTTGTCCCACACACCTTCCAAAATTTCCCTCAAAGGTCAAATTCGAGTTTTCCATAAATGGAAAACTTTTCAATCCACAAAACATGGGTCTAACATCCCAAAAATAGAAAGGGGGTTAATTGACAATCCAACTTACAAATTATCAAAGATAAACAACTATTTAATAAAAATGTTAACATGAAAAGGAAAATAAATTTCAAAGAAGGAATAAAGGAAAACATTAAAACTAAGGTCACATTACACAATTACATTCCCCAACCAATTTTCTGAGCCCGAGTGACCCATTGTTGGCCAATGAGCCCCGTGTGAGTTAGTCCCCCTTCATCCTCTTTTGTTTGTTTTATTGTTTTGGTTATTTTGGTACTAAATCTTATGAACGCTTGTTCGATATCTCGCACACTCAACAAACACATCATACATGCCCGAAATTATATATGAAATTAAATTCTAACAATTGCACAACAAACAAACACACACACACACACACACACACACACACACACACACACACACACACACACACACCAATTTTCACATGGTTTATATATATCATTTTCAAGATCAAATTATCAACAACAATTAAGTTTACCATAATTTTCATGACTATGCATTTTCAATAAAAACATGAAACTAACTTATTTACATCAATTATTCATCTACTAGTTAGTCATTATTCATCACTCAAGCCTATAAAGATACACATTCATACTAAATTCTAACAATTAACTTTTGTCAATAAGATTTCATAAGTCTAAAATTAATTACTTCTATAATTACCATGTTTCCATAATATAACAACTACAAATCTAATTCATTCTTGTAAACTAAATTAAAATATATGCAAATCATAATCCAACAACATCAATCATGTATATTATATTAAAATTTCATTTCGTATTTGTAGACACCTATAATTTAGATCTAGCAATTTAAATACTTAAATTGCTCCAATTATCCCCTTTCCCGCAAATTAACGACATATAAATCGTCAATAACTCACTTTTTCTCTTTTATCACCATTGATTAATTATATTACACTAATTAAGTAACCCTTATATCGCTCAAGACGTCGATTAATGACCTTCTGTTAATTAGTGTTCCTTTCTATCTAGATTAATTAATTATTCTTAATTAATTAACTTCCCTTTTGTTAAATCAATAAATCATCATTTATTGGATTAAACTCCTCTCATAACCCAGATCATGCTAACTTTCCTCTAAAAATCTTTTGTAAGCTTACACCTACCTATTAATTAATCACTCTTGATTAATTAATACACCCCCTCAACTCCCATGAATCACTAATGATAAATTAAACTCCCCTAAAGCAAACTTAACCATTCTAAAGTATGTTTATCCATAACTAACATTTATTTGTTAATCCCACATATAATAGGATGCAAAGATTCTTCAAATCAAATGGTTATATAAAGAACCCTCTTCATATATTTCTTCTTACACCTTTGCATGCATATAACATAAACTATAAGCATTTTCATCTTTGAGCATCCTCCATTAGTGTTGAGCTTGCATTTTATCCATCCAAGCTTTGAGTAATATGGAGAGAATCAAAATGGCCTTCTATTCAAGGAAGAGCTTGAAAAGTTGCTAGCCGCAGGGGGGTTTATCGAGACAATTGACTACTCATAGTGGATATCTAACATCGTTCCAGTTCAAAAGAAACATATTGGAATCAAAATTTGCACCGACTTTCAAGATATCAACAAGGCATGTCCTAAAGATGATTTTCCCCTACCCAACATCGACATGATTGTCAATTCGACTGCAGGATATGAAATGTTATCTCTTATGGATGGATTTTCTGGCTACAACCAAATCAAAATAGTAGAGGAAGATCAGCATAAGACAACCTTTACAACCCCCGGGGACATTCATTATCGAGTAATTTCCTTCACCTTAAAACTATCGGCGTAACTTATCAAAGGAAATGACCGTAATATTCCATGACATGCTTAATGACATCATGGAGGACTATGTGGATGATATCCTAGAAAATTCAAGGACAAGAGAAGACCATCCTGAGGTTTTGAGGTGCATTTTTGAACGTCTTCGAGAATATAAAGTCGGGGGTAAATCTAAGGAAGTGTGTCTTTGGAGTGTTATCGGGAAGCTAACAGGCTTCATTGTATCAAGAAGAGGGATCGAGGCGGACTCTGCTAAAGTAATCTATTACTAAAATGCCTCCTCATAAGAACATCAAGTAGTTGCATAGCTTGTAAGGAAAAATACAAGACATGCACTTTGCTTTATCTTGCAGCTTGGTGACAAATGTCACTCCTTCACCCATTTTCTTATAAAGGGCATTGACTTTATTTGGGGACCGAGCAACAACAGCCTTTGCTTTGCTCAAGCAAGATTTGGTGAATCTACTAGTCCTCATGCAACCAACCCTAGGAAAGTCACTTTATATGTGTGTGTGTGTGTGTAACCCAATTTGTTATTAGCGCCTTGCTTGATCAGTATGACCTAATCCAAAAGAAAAGCGTGTACTATCTCATTCGTACCCTAATTGTATATGAGCTCAATTATCCCCAAATAAAAAAATCTCATTTGGATGTTGTTTTTATCTTCCAAAAACTTCTCCATTATCTGTTGAATAACAAAACCAAGCTTATATCCAAAGTTGACCCGCTCAAGTACCTGTTATCAAAACCCGCCCTTACTGGTAGGATGGTTTATTGGATCATCCTACTTAGTGAATTTGACATTGATTATGTACACCAAAATTCAGTAAAAGGATAGGTGTTTGCAAACCAATTAGCAGAGGCACCCTTACCTAGAACAGAGCCGGTGTGTTTGGACTGCACGATGCAAGATTAATGTACAGTGAAGAATATTTCATATGGTGAGTACATTTTAACGGATCATTTACTTTCCATGGTTTAGGGGAAGGTGTAGTGCTAATCACTCTTGCGGAGAGGCCCCATACCCCAATCCTTTCGTCTCGGATTTCTATGCAAAAATAACATTACAAAATATGAATTTCTCATCACTAGGATGAAGTGGCTATAAAATGGAATATCCACCACCTTAAATTCAAGGATGACAAACTCATCCTGTATAAAAGGTTGGTAGAAACTCTAAAATAATATTTTTGTGCATCACCTTTAAACAAATTCTAAGGAAACAAAACAGATCTGCAGATGTAATGGCAAGAGTGGGTTCTATGCTAAGGATTCCACCAGAGAAAAATGATATGCCATTTTTTTTTTTCAAAATATATGTCAACCCACATATGACATTTCGAATAGTTCCCGACATGTGAAGTTGTTGGCCCCTTTTCCCCATGGTATGAATCCATCTTTAACTACCTCCAAAGTAGTACCTTTCCTCCGAACATCACCCATTCTGAAAAAAAAGCCTTATCCACAAAATAGCTCATTACACCCTCCTATGAGGCACCCTCTATTGTTGTGGCTATGATAGGAATATGTTGCATTGTTTAGATATGGCAGAGTCAATATGAGAAATCAAGGAGGTACACGAAGGAGTGTGTAGAGCCCATACAAATGGGATGGTTTTAGAAACAAGTTATTAAGGTTAAACTATTACTCGGCCCACCAGGAGACAGATTGTTGAAATTATGTAAAGAAGTGTGTATTATGCCAGAAATACAAGAACTTCATCCATGCACCGTCATGCACCTTTACAACCAATCACAACACCATGGTCATTCTCTAAATGGGGATTAGACCTAATTGGGAAGCTTACCCCTACTTCATCCAATGGTCATACACACATTATAACGGCCACATAATACTTCACCAAGTGGGTGGAGGTTGTTCCACTGACATATGTTACAGGGGCTCAAATATCAAAGTTCATCATGAACCATCTCATATGTCATTATGGAATTCCTTCCACCATTGTCATTGACAATGGAAAATATTTCAAGAACAAGACGGTGAAAGCTCTATGTCAATGCTTTCAGATACAATTAAAGTGGTCCATGCCATATTACCCTCAAGGTAATGGGAAATCAGAGGCCTCTAATAAAACACTTGTTCGATCATGGAGAAGATGGTGAGTAAAATAGGTTGCAATTGGCATTTACAAATTCACCCTACCCTTTAGGCTTATAGGACCTCCATTCGCACCCCTACTATTGCAATACCTTATTCCCTAGTGTTTGGAATTGAATCCATCATCCCCCTAGAAATAGAGCTTCCTCTCCTGCGAATATATCTTAGGGACTATCTAGATAAAGATGAGGATTACATAGTGGCTAGACTGGAAGAACTGGAGCTACTAGATGAAAGATGCATCCATGCACTCAACCACCTTAAAGTGTATCAGAACAAAGTATCATGGAGCTACAAAAAAAGAATCATACCTCATCAGTTTGAGGTAGGAGATTTGGTGTTGAAGGAAAACCAATTCAACACAGTTAAGGAGAGAGAAAAGAAAGGAAAGTTCAAACCTAATTGGTTAGGACCTATGTAATTGTGTCCAAATTTGGGTCAATAGAATACAAGCTTGCCTATCCTGATGGATATGAGCTACGAGAGCCCATGAACACCATGCACCTCAAGTGGTTCTATGCTTGAAACTTGGAGAAAACATTGGAAAACAAACAAAAAAGTTAAAAAAAAAAAGAAAAACAAAAAAAAAAGTAAAAAGAGAAAGCGGGTCGTCCAAATGTCAAAACCACGTAATTGTGGCACTTTGGATAGATCCTCAGTGAAAACCAATTTTGGCGCCTTAGGAAGATTCGTTGTTCACAAGAATCTCGCATCCAAAAGGGTACATTTTCTTAGTTTAGAGCTAGTTCTGCACCTACATATGAGATTCTTTGTGAGCCTATCCTTTCAAAGCCTTGATCCAGTTGATTCTCCTCTTGTAAATATGTGAAGAGATTTCCTTTGTATATTCCCATCTAATGTTGGGGCATCTTCACATCTTCACCTTCTTTTTATAACAAATGGAATCTACCTTTATAAATTCCCATCTACTATTGGGGCATCCACATTTCTTGGTTTCTGTCGTATATAGCTTCAGAAAACTGTTAGAAAATCCAAAAACATTCGCATATTGTTAGAAAAACCCAAAAAAATAGAAAACCAAAAATACAAAAACAATAGAAAATTGTTTCACAAAACTCCCAAAACAACACAAAACACATTAAAAATAGTCTTACAAAAACATAGTAGTAGTTTACTTGCTTTGTTTCTTTGTTTGTTTCTTTCTTTATTTGTGTGTACATTATTTGTATAGTTTTTCTTGCTTGTACATTTGTATAGTGTGTTGCTTAAACATACCTTTTAGATTGATCTTTTCTTGCTTAGATTAGATTCATTCTTATTTGTACATATGGAGTGTGTTTTTGCATGCTTGTGAATGATTGTACATAGTTGTGTTGTTATGTTGTTTAGTGTGTATATTTGGTAGATTTGTTAACTTTTGCTTGTGCTAGCTTTGTGACATGTACATTGTTTGTTCTCACATCATCATCTAAATCATCACATCTAGCATCATATACAACATATATCAATAAAATTCCAAGTCTACATCATACATGTATGCTAAGCTAATCATCACATATCGTATCATCAATGGGCTAAGATGGGTTGCAAATATCAAAATCTATCATCCCACACCAATGTCATAAAATTCATCAAGTGGACAAAACCATACAACATCTCATGTACAATACAAATGATATCATCTAAGGATATGTCATAAATGAAAAACATGTGATACATCTATAACAACATCATAATATAGAGTCTAAGCATCACAATCATCATTCATGTCAAAATCAAGTGTCCATATACAATATGTGTCTCAAGGTATACATCATCATGATATAAAATGAGCCTTCATCATGAGGCGTAATATAAAATGATACATCATATACATTGATCAAAATTGAGCCTTCATACCGAGGCATACATACATATATGTGTACAAATAAAAA
Organism: Taxus wallichiana var. yunnanensis; assembly: GCA_018340775.1. Classification (NCBI taxonomy): domain Eukaryota; kingdom Viridiplantae; phylum Streptophyta; class Pinopsida; order Cupressales; family Taxaceae; genus Taxus; species Taxus wallichiana. The sequence goes on from CM031239.1 coordinate 156,621,940, forward strand.
TGAGTAATGTCTGACTCGATCCCTCATGGGGACTATGTGGCTTCCGAGCTAGTGGGGTCCCGTCGCCTATGGACTCTGCTTTGGCCCGACATCTACCCTGTCGGCTGCCCTCACAGCTACTCAACTAATCTAGCTAACACCGATGGTATATGTTATCTCACATACATCATCTACTAACTGTATCTGGGTGCTCTCTGGCCCTCTGGGATAGCCTCGTAGTACAATGATATATAATAAGATGTCCTCCCATTAGTTGTCACCAATTCCATGTGCATACGTGGTGTCACCATGACTCCATTAGTTTTTTAGAATGAGGAAACCTCTCTGAGAGAGTCTAGCAATCTCATCCTATCCCATTGCACGCTTAGCCCAGAGCTGATCTTGATTTGCTATCACTTCCTAAGCTTGTGCCCCTACGGCACTCGGCTAATCCCTCTCTACAAGATAAAAATTTATACCTATGCCCTAGCATGATATCTCTTTATAGTCAATTGTTGTACAGGTCGTAGCCTACTACTACGGTGGGCCCGTAACCTGCAACGTCCGAGTTGTCATCTATTGAATATGTGCTAAGTGTATGGATCTATCACCTCCATCATCCCCACCCCCTCCACCTCTCAGCTGACTATGTGGAGGGCTACCAACCGGCCCCTATTGTGGTACTACTCTCTATGGTGAACCATGTGGTGATAATCTCCGAGGAGGCACTTGCTATAACGGTGCTTGTATCCCAACTAGTATGCCCACTTGGGGCATATGTATCTCACGTGGAGAAACTAAGATCTATCTCTATTTAGTCATCTACCTCGACCATAAAATCCATCATCATCATCGAGTCCTCATCGTTGCCCACTCGAACCGCTCTGTTGGTGTCATAACCCCTACATCCCATGCACCTGCGGAATGGTAAGACGACGAGGAAAAACTATCATGTACCACAGCCCATACTCTTTTGTCACTCCAATATCTTTCATATGTCTCAATGGAGCTCAAATCTATGGTACCATCGATCAAAGATGAATAGAGTCCTACCTTTCTGGATCGACGACCTCATACCAAATATCTCTACGGCTCAAAGCATGTATACCACATCTCAGGGACCGAGATACATCCTACACTACCCCAAACTATCTCTAGCATTGATCAACTTTGTAATATTTTGTGATGTATCCCAAACCGCAAATAAAAAAATTCTCGACCATGCATATACTCGGCTCATGTACATCCTTTGCCCACATATCTGCTGGTAGGGCCTCCACACTATCATATGGTGTTGAATGTTGTCAAAAAATTGTGGTAATGGTAGGTATCCCCCATGTGCCCATGGATGTCATCCCTAACTGGGACCCATCCCATCACTGATGGCTCATCTGGAGCCCGAACTCGTAGAATGCCTGCAGGGTGACCAAAAGCTATGTGATCCCACGCCCATATTTGTAGTAGCATGGCAAGACCCACGGTCTTCTGACCATGGTATGTAATTAGGTGCAAATCTCAATATAGATGTGCCAACATGCACTGGCCCCAACAATATCTCTCACCTCATAGAAATCCTCATATAACACTAATGAGGCTTAGTGGAAAAGAAGTACATGTCTTGTCAATAAGTAGAAAGCCATTGACAAGAGCCATCAAGTACATGGGCATGTGATGTAGCCTTGGATCTGTAATACATTGGTGCACTGCACCGTCATACCTCGGCAAGGTATCTCATCATGGCCAAAAACCTTGATCAGGTAGTCTGTAATCTCATCTCATCACTAATATACTCAATCAAATACCCCTAGATAGGCACACGCAATATGCGTCAGACATCCTCTAATGTGATGGTCATCTCTCCAATAGGGAGTCGAAGCACTTTGGATCTCATTATTCCATCTCTCCGCTTAGGATTTGAGTAGGCCGTAGTCTAGCTTAATATGTGGCATCAGCCCCACATGAGCTAACCATGTGACCTCTAACAGGATATCCATCATCCGCCTATCTCATTGATGGAAGCTCACCTCCAAGGTAGCTAGACGGTCATGTTGCTCTCTAGTCTGTAGCGCCGACCTTCTCTCTAAAGTATGTAGCAAACTCATTTTTTATCAATACAATATATGATATTTTGAGGATATGTTTGTGTTAAGAGTCTCAATCCCAAAGTAGAGCAAGGGCCCACTTGACTAAGGAGATTGGAGGACTGGTACTTCATGCAAAATATTTACATTTACTAAGTTCCAGTTTTAATATCTTGACTTGGTGATTATCTAAATACAATCTTATATCTTTTTATTTTAGTGAATTTCCTTTACTTTTCATTTCCTTTAAACAAGCATTTCATTTTAGCAAAGCATTTCCTTTAACAAGCATTTCATTCAATAACTTTGTTTCAGTAGAATAGATGTGTTTTATATACTTTGTTTTCCATTCGATAGTTTAGAAGCTTTTGATATTCAGTAGGTTAGAAATTTACCCTCTTTCAACATATAAGTAATATAGAATAAGAGAATCGATACCAAATGAACCCCCATTGAAAGAACCACCATAGTGACCGAGTTGCATATCAAATTCTATGCATACAGCCTTGAACACAACCCTGGTCTATAATGACATCAACACTTGAATAGTTTGATTAAATGATTGAAAGTTATAACGACCCATCAATTTTGGTTTCATTTCTAAGGACTACCATAAGAAAAACACTTCATTCTATTCACCTTTTATGATATGGGTGTTATTGAAGTTGAGTCATGCAACCAATAGAGATTTTGATCTTTGCGTTAAAGATAAATATTGATGCATATGACAAGGGATGCTAGAGGGAGATATATACCTCACCACACTCAATGAATATCCCCAACAAGTGAACCTATAGTAAACACTGATAATATTACACCCGAGAATGATGCTGAATTGGAATCAACTTACATTGAATTTGAATTAAATTGTCCAGAACTCCGAACAGCAGTTTGCAGAAATGAAAGACAAAGGAAGCAATCAAAACAATTATGATAGACCCTTGGGTAGAACCTTTACCTACCTTATTGTCTTAAATGATGAAGAGGAAGAACCTATGAAAAACATTTCCCCATCCATTCTGCCTACCTTTCGAGGAATGCCCACAAAAGATCCAAACCAATTCTTGTTTGAATTCAAAGTTCTATGCCAAACATATGACTACAAAACAGATAACCAGAAACTCAAGCTCTTTCCTTCCACCCTCAAGGACTCTGCCATGAGGTGGTTTATGGGATTTCCCTCTAACTCCATTCATTCATGGGAATAGATGGAGACTTCCTTTTGGACAAATACCAAGAATACTACAAGGGAAGAGATAGGAGGGAAGAATTCTTTTAGATGAGACAAAAGGAAGATGAAAATCTGGAGGATTACTTGGAAAAAAATCCATAGGAGAAGTGGTTATGAGTTGAATGCAGAAATAAGCAAGACAATATTCCTTAAAGGACTTGATGATGAAGCCAAAGAATCCCTCCATCTCATGGGAGGAGGTGATGTACACAAACTCACCCTAGAACAGATCGTTGAGTTATGTAGGAGCTACTCTAGAACAAGGGGAGGCATTAGAAGAAAGAAAACATCAAAACATGCCTTTGGTACCTCATAAATTCTATAGGAGCTAGCCAATATGAAAACAAACATTTTGACATAGTTAACTTCAACCATGGATGGGCTGAAAGCTAAGGACAATGCTGTAAAAGAACCTTTAGACATATGTTGTCCCATATGCGGGAAAAACATCATCAGAAATAGTGTCCTCTAGACATCACAAAAATATGTTTGATCTGTGATGTCCCTGAACATGACACTAACCATTGTACTCTCCCACCTCAGCTGAGAGAAATATTAAACACTATGACTCAAACAAATGGATAAGTAAACTTTGTTCAAAGATCAAATAATCATCTGCTTATACCCTTAGAACTTATCATAACCCTTGGATGATGTCATGGCCCAATCAGACCCCTCCACTAACTTGGGGCAACCTGATTGGACACCACCAAACTAGATGGCCTACCCAAATCCAAAACCATGGATGCCTCCATATAATCAGCAAGGCTAGACACCATCAGCCAATGCACATCCATGGCCAAACCAACAATGGTCACCCCAAAGAAAGTTATAATCAACCAAGGAGGTTTACACAACAACAAGCTTTAATGCCACCACCACAAAAAAATCACCAGCAAGGGCAAGCAGCAAAACTCAACTTCTAGCCCAACCTATCTCAAACCCCAAAAATCAACAAACAACTTCAATTAGCGAAGTAGGACAAGGTGAGACAATGCAAGTTAATGCCATTAATAACTTGCAGTTGAGATCTGGAAAAATAGTGAACAATCCTCCAATAGTTATTACTTGAGGTACCTGAGGAAAGGGAGAACACCGAACATGTTCCAAAAAAACAAGAAACTAGGGATGACCGAGAGAAAGAAAAAATAATGTGCATGTAACTCCTTTCCTAGAGAGATTAAAATAAATGCAGAATGGGGAAGAGACAACACTGGTTCAGGAGCTAAAAATGTTGAATATAGAGGTCCCACTCTTAAGATAAATAAGGGACATTCTTGAATTAAACCAAACCATTAGGAACCATTGCATAAAGACACCAGGAAGGAAGAAGAAATACTTTGAAAAGTAGTCAAAATACAAAGAAAACTAGCTAACCTTGTAGCTAGAAAACTTATTTCACCAAAATATGGGGACCCTGGGAGTCCAGTCATTACTATTTTTGTAAATGGTTAGTCAATATCTAACGTTTTGGTGGATCTTGGTGCTTCCATCAATGTCATAACAACATATACATTCAATTTAGTGTATTTTACAACATTACAACTAATCAGTACTATCCTCCAATTAGCAGATCAATCTATTGATGTACCAGATGGAATAATTGAGGACGTAATGGTTACGGTTGAATCCTGGGAGTATCCAGTAGATTTTATGGTCTTACAGCCTAAAACTCAAAAGATGGGATATCCAATTATCTTAGGAAGACCCTGGATAGCTACTTTGTTGTTGCATACATTGACTATAGGTCAGGAAAAATGACTATTTCAAATGGGAAAAAAGCAAAAAATATTTCTCTTTATCCTCTTGCCCAGCCATATGTGGATGTTTGTGAACGTGTGTGGGTGGATTTTTTAGATAATAACAATATGAGTCCTACTTATCTGGCCACCATTGCAGTAAAAAATCATATGGAATAAATTACAAAGACATACCCAGTGTTAGATAAAGAAGATATTGTAGCTATGGAAACCAAAACTATGACTACGAAACTGAAACTAAGGCTACGAAAATGACTGCTTTGAACTCAAAAAAGGTATTAATGAGTGAAATTTCTATAGAAGGTTGTGAAGAGACCTATGATTACCATGAAGGCCAAACATCAACTACTTTTCATTTTCCTTTAGCCAATATTATATCTTTTGAGAACATGACTATTCTTCACATGCTACAGCCTCATGTTTGTCCCTTAAACTCTCTGATTCTTTGAGACAAAACTAGCTATTTTGAAAGACACTAAACAAGTAACTATTGAGATAGGAAAAGAATTGACTATTGGTAACAACTTAGAATACATCCAAGAGGCTAGGGTCATAGGAGATCATTCAAAAGATTTTTCTTGGGATTATCTTTTGACATGATAGGGATTCATCCAAGCATCTGCACTCATCATATTTATACTTGAGGAAGTCAAACCATCGACATGCCATAACGAATGATTAACCCAATACTAAGAGACGTTGTCAAAGATGAAATAGAGAAAGTGTTGAGGGTAAGATTTATCTATCCAATATCGATAGTCATTAGGTATCACCTCTTGTTATAGTTCCCAATAAAAATGGTAAGTGGAGAATCAGTATAGATTATAGGGATCTTAATAAAGCCACCAAGAAAGATTACTTTTTGTTGCCCTTTATAGATCAGGTTTTAGACAATCTGACAGGGGAAGAAATATTTCTCCTTCTGGATGGGTTTAGTGGATACAACCAAATTAGTATAGCACTTTGATGATCAAGATAAGACCACTTTCACTTGTCCCAGGGTACATTTTCATAACGAGTTCTACCCTTTGCACTTTGTAATTCACCCGACACCTTTCGAGAGAGCATTTTTAGCTATTTTTATAGACCTTAGCAATGAGTGTGTTAAATTTTATATGGATGATTTCACTATCCATGGGTCTACCTTTGAGGAGTATTTGTGCGATCTTGAAAAATTGTATGTGAGCAACACCAACTCTCCTCAATTCATGAAAATCGCTTGATGATGGTTGATCAAAGGGTTGTTTTGGGTCATCATATCTCTCTAAGGGTATCCCGATTTATCCTAAAAATATAGAAGTCATTACTAAGTTGCCTACACCAACAAATCAAACAGACATCAAAAGTTTCCTTAGACATGTAGGTTATTACAGACAGTTCATAAAATATTTTAGTAAGATTGTTGCACCAATGTTCTCTCTTAGAAAAAAAGTGTGTTTTTGAATGGACTCCTCAATGTCAACAAGCTTCCAACAATGCCCCAGTCATGAGAGGACCTAATTAGGGCCAACCTTTTCATATTCACACTAATGCTTCCAACAATGCAATGGGAGTTGTTCTTGGATAGAAAGATGAGGAAGAACAAATGTATGCCATCTATTTCATCAACAAAAACCTGACCCCTACAGAGAGAAACTACACCACTACAAAAAAGGAATTTCTAGTTGTTGTTTACTCTCTAAACAAATTTAGACACTACATTACTAGTTATAAGATTTTTGTGTATACAGACCATTCAACCATAAGATACTTAATGAACAAACCAATAGTAAGGGAAGAATTATCAGGTGGTTGCTTCTTTTGCAAGATTTTAACTTGACCATTATTGATAAGCCTGGAAAGGCTAATGTTGTTGTTGACTTTCTTTCAAGATTGAATGTTTCAGGAGAAGGTGAGGCAGTTCAAGATCACTTCCTAGATGAGCACTTGTTTGCAATATCAACACGTCCTCCATGGTTTGCTTGACCTTGCTAATTATCTAACTACAGGGAATTTTTTAGCTTATTTAACTAGTAAAGAAAGAAAAATATTAGTCAGAAATAGTGCTACATATAAGTGGTGCAATGGAATTTTGTTTAAATGTTGTCCTGACATGATTCTTCGCAAGTGTGTTTAAGAAGATGAAGTATATGACATACTGAGAGCATGTCATGATGAACTTGGAGGAGGGCACTACTCAAGTAAAGAGGAAAATTCATAAGGTCCTGGAACTAGGTACTACTAGCCCTCTCTCCACAAAGTTGTCAAGAAATATGTATGGCAATGTGATGCATGTCAAAGAATGGGGAAGCCTACTCTATCTTCTAAAATGCCCCTCAATCCTCAACTGGTCTTAGGACCATTTGAGAAATGGGGGATTGATTTCGTTGGACCTATAGACCCCCCATCTTATGGAAAAGAGTACCTGTTGGTGTGCACTAACTATGTTACCAAATGGGTCGAGGTTCAAGCACTGACATCTGTCAATGAAGGTGATGTAGTTGACTTTCTATACCACAAGATCATGCTAAGGTTTAGAGCTCCCAGAGCCATAGTATCTGATCAAGGACCTTAGTTTGTGTCCAACATGATTGAGGCCTTTTTGAAGATTTACCAGATCAAGCATAGGAAATCATCACCATACCACCCCCAATCCAATGGGTAGGTGGAAGTCACAAATAGAGAACTGGAAAACATCTTGACTAAAGTTGTAAATGTAGATAGAAAGAATTGGGTGTCAAGATCTGCTGAAGACGATCTGGGCATACAACACAACTTGGAAAACCACCACTGGTTTCTCCCCATATGAACTAGTATATGGAAAGAATCCATTGCTCCTAGTGGAATTTGAATTGCAGACCTGGAGAACAATACTGAAGATAGGAATTGACTTGGATGAAGCTCAACAAGATAGGGTGATGTAGCTAAATGAACTGGATGAGATGTGGATGGAAGCACAACAACAAGTTGAGATCCTTCAACATCATAGGAAGGTCTAGCATGATTCTCATATCAAGACCAAAATATTCAGAGAAGGAGACTAGGCCCTGCTATTTGACTCAAAATACCAACACTTCAAAGGGAAATTGAGGACAAGATGTCAAGAACTTACCAAATTAAAAGGATATGTGATAATGGATATGTGATATTGTTGTCAATTGATGGTGACAACAGAACTTTGCTAGTGAATGGCCATAGACTGAGGTTGTATCAATAACCCCAGGATAAAGAAACCTTCACTAAGGACATGCTTTGTATGAGGAATTCAATTCAGTGGAATATTTCAACTCTTCTAGCCATGAGTATTTTTTTAGGATCTACAAATAAAGAAAGAAGACCATAATTCTCTTATAGTCTTCTTACCCCCTATATCTAAAAAAATAAAAATATATTTTCTTTTATGCATGCAAATAAGGGCTAAAAGTGTAAATTATCAAAATGTATATAAACCATGATTGGTTTCCAAACGTAGGAGGTGGAGCACCAACGATCAAAAGGATGTTGAGTTGGTAAGGTGATGTGTATTTAATTTTTGCCAAAGGTCTTAACTATATTTGAACTTCCCAATGCACTTGATTAAAAATAAAAAAAAATAAAGGAGTAATTGGAGAGATAAGAGGTAATGACAAATGAATAAGGCATGATGTCACTCTTTTCGAAGGATGACATATGGCATGAGTGACAAGGATAGAAGTGTGGGAACCATGTGAATGAATTAAAATCTCACCACCTTCAACAATCACATCAGTCATCTCCATCGTCATTCTCTGCCACCATGATGCTATTATAAATTCATGGGTAGTTCGAATTCAAGCTATTGACATTGCACAAAACTACTCTACCTCTTCCAAGAAACCATCACCATTGTTATAAAAATCTACCTCCTCACTACCTTTTCCATTCCTATTACAAACTAGCCTATTCGATGGGGAAGAAGAAGAAGTCAGAGACGTAATCCGTAGAACCACTTTGCTAAGGAATGTCTTCATCTCTCAGGTCTTTCACAACGTAGGTTGGTTGAATTTCATTCAAAAATTGAAGGGTTTGATGAAGATTTGAATTTAAAAAATTGTCAAATTTTGAAGCAACTTGTTCTAGAGTAGGAGGGAAAAGGATTGAAATAGATAACCAAATTGTTAGCACAATCTTTGGTCTTCTAGATTTTGGACTCAAGGTTGTCACTAACCCCCCCCTCAAAGATTTGATGTCTTTTTCATGAGGGTGAACCTCTTCCTGAGATAATATTTAATCCCTAGGGGATCCAGAAGGGTATTAAAAGAGAAAGCTTGACAGACATTGGAAGGAGGTAGCTTCTTGGGTAAATAGGTATTTCATTTGTGACGGACAAAAATCAATATTAGGAGGAGATACCTAAATATTTTGACCCATTTGAAGAAAGGAGGGGAAACCATGCGTTGAAAGTCAATCTCCCGAATATCTAGAAATTTTTGTCATAAAATTGTAAGCGTATATAAAAATGGAGGTGGTGACGCTGCAATTAAGCACTCATGGCTTATTTAGTTGATTTGCGCACACTGGACCTCGAGGAAACCCAAGAGGAAAATAGAAAGCATGTGATTTTCGAGCATGAAAGATATTAGTTTGAAAGCATGGGATGATTTATCATCTAGATGGACTCAACTCACTCTTAAAAACAAGGAGTTGATAGAAGAAAATAAGAAACTCAAGGAAGAGGCTAAATCCAGCTCTAATACAAAAACAAAACTGGAAACAGTTGTTCAGTCAGTCAGTCCTTTAGCTTGTAAACTCTTAGCTTGCAGAAAACCATCTTCAGTATATGGTCTATTTCTTCAAAAGCAATTTTATTCATGGCAGTTGCATAAAATTTGTTGTGGAGAGCCTCATGCGGCTCTCGATGGAAAAACCTGTTTACATATTTATCGAGTTGTACTCAGGAGGTACAAAACTTATTATGTGAATTCTATCTC